>PVJC01000139.1:0-151059 GCA_004026665.1 Murina feae | reverse complement strand
TGCCCAGCCGCCTCGGGTGCCCGGCCCCGCGCCAGGCCCGGCCTCGGTGGCCCCGCGCGGGCTGCGCTCCGCGCCCCGGCCGCCGCCGCCTCCCCGGCCCGACCCTGACCTGGACCCGGCAGACACTTTCGAACCACGCGGGAGAGAAGGACAACCCGCTCGTCCGCGTAGACGCCCCAGCCGCCCGCGCCGCGCTCCGGCTCCTCGTAAAGGCGGCGGCGGGGACAGCGAGGGAGTCGTGTTGGCGACGGGACCGCGTAATCAGCTCCAGACCCGCCGCCCGCGCCCGCGCCCGCGAGGCCTTCACGAGCGAAAGCGGCTAATGCATTTGCACACGTTAAACATCTTGAACGCATAATTACAGGCTGCAGACAGGCAGGCCGGACGATAAAATATCTCGGCTGATATTTTTGGAAGCCTTTTGCGACTGTGCCTGGAATAAACAACCGCTCTCTGTGTCCTCAGCCATCTAAAGGCAGCCACCTCTACTTCAGAGCACCCACTCCGCGCCCTGTGCTTTTGAGAAACGGGGATGGGGTGGGGGTCGGGGCAGCACCCGAGGGAGGGTGCGGCTGCCCTGGGGGGGGGGGTGTCTCTAGGCCGCCATGCTCAGCTGCAGGGTGGGCCTGGATTGGGGTGATGGGATAAGAAGAAGGAAATAGTTCCTGGCCCCAGAGGCTCTTTTCCTCCACAGCCTCTGGGCACAGTGGCCTTCCGTGGTGTCCCCACTCAAAGGCTACCGGGTCTGAAGAAAACTGACTCACAGCCGCCCTATGAAGAGCATCTGCAGACTGAGCTGCTTCCCGCTCACTGAGAAAACTGCTGGAGGAGAAAGAGCTCCCCGTGGAAGCAGCGATTCTGGGGGAGTGGGGGGGTGGGGAGGAGAGGACCCAGGGAGGCATCCTTTTTGCCCCCAGAGCCGGGACCGTCTAGCTGCCCTTGAGTCTTAGCTGCCTTGCCGGGAAAACGGAGACGATTATAACAACCTCGGGACCTACTTTGCAGGTCGTTATGAGGAAGCACTTTAAAATTTTTTTATTGCCATATAACTTACATATAGCAAAGCATAAAAATCGTAAGCACCCAGCTCGCTGGATTTTTATATGTGTGCGCACTCGTGTAACTACTGCCCAGACCCTGAGAGAGCATTACCAGCCCCCACAAGGCCCCACGAAGAAGCACTGTTAACACTACCTTTAGTCAGCGGTCGTATTATCTCTAACCCAAGCGAGTCAGGACCCCAGTGGAGTATGTGGAACTTCTTGAAACTCGGAGACAAGAATTGGCACACCAGATACACACATACACACATAAAGATTTACTATTCACACCATGGCTAGGGCTGTGGGACCCAGGGGCCTTGTCTATAAACCCTCAGGTGCCCAGGGATTGCGGGGAAAATGGAAGATCAGGTTTTGCCCTAGCTGGTTTTGTGCAGACTGCAGGGTCCCAGGTTCGATTCCCATCAAGGGCACATGCCCAGTTTGCAGGCTTGATCCCCAGTAGGGGGCGTCTGGGAGGCAGCTGATCAATGATTGTCATCATTGATGGTTTTGTCCCTCTTTCCCTCTCCCTTCCTCTGTGCAATCAGGCTGTAATTCCTTCTGAGACAGTGGAGTTCTGTTGCTGTGAGTGGCTGGGGGTTTTACACACAGAACTGGCATGTGCATCTCCAGGTTAGGGCCAGCCCGGCAGAGAAAGGCCTGAGAACCCCTCCCAGGAGATGGGAATCTGACTGTATAGCCCGTACGTTTTGGGTGTCTTATAGCCCCGAATCCAAGTCTTATTTGATGTGTGGAGGGAATTTCCCAAAGGGCTGTTGGGCCCTGTGATAAATGGGCTCCTGTTTTCTGAAAAGTGTTGCTTCAATGGCTAACACGTGAAGTTGGTACATATTATAACCAACACAAAATTATCTATAGTAAAAAGTGAATTCTCTACAGGACCCTCTGACGCTCAGTTCTCCCCAGAGGAAGCCATCTTACTGACGACTTGTCGAGCCTTCCAGCCCTGTGTGCACGTGCCCTTCTTAAGAGCACACTGTAGCCCTCTCTATACATGCTGCCCTGGCCTTGGGTTGTAAATAATTGCCCAAGACGATTGTCCATGATGACTATATTGGTTCAGAAAATTATGTCCAGCCCTGGTGAGTCAGCCCAGCTGAAATTCAGCTAACCTTGTATGTCCTGGCACAGGACAGGGTCCCTACAGCCTGGGTTTTAGATCCTGACCTACCTCAAACGGTCTAACTTGGCTGCACTGTCATTACCAGCAATTCCCCCACCCCTCCTTGGGCGACCTGGGGGAAATAATCAAGGCTCCGACCATGACTTTGGATCTACAACCGTTCTCTCTCGGGCGTCAGGGGAAATTGGAAGTGCCTCTTGGAATTTTTAACTATTCTGTCTAGTAGCTATAAAAACCGTGCTCAGGTCATTAGCCCACCCTGGGTGCTTGCCTCCGACCCTATTTCCTCAGTCCTCTTTGGAGCTGGATGGGATGGCCAGGTCCTGGCCCCCACCGGCCTGGGCAGGGGCGGGAGGGCACAGTGGGAGCCACAGCCCCAGACTTTGGCCCCGCAGTGTCCGCCAGGAGACATCGCAGGAAATGCGTTTACCACCTGGGCGACCTTGACTGCTGCCGATTAAAGTTTAATCCGAGGTGTGGACTCAGCCTTGCTATGTTATTTAAACACATCAAAGGTCATAAAAAGATTCCAATGGCAAGAGTGGTCCCGACGCAGGCCCGAGGGGAGCCAGAGTTTGATTCCGGTGGATTTCCAGAGCCAGGGTTTAGAGTGCGGGGTGAGGAGGGGGCAGAAAAAAAAAAAAGGAAACTGCTTTCCCAACAGAACGCCACACTTCCCAAAGCAGCCGGGGAAACCGAGTCTGGGGCACTGGGAGCTGACCGCCCCCTGCAATTCTGGGAAGACATCTAGTGGGAAGAGGATGGAACTGCAGCATCCTCTGCCTCTGCGGGCTGCGACCTGAATGCCTCCGGATGGGGTGGGCATGGGAGGGCGAAGGCCAGAGACCCGCTTTCCCTGGCCGCCCCTTCGAAGCACAGACGGGCTTGAAGATCTCAGGGCCGAGAGAGACTTCACCTGGGAGAGGGAAGGTCCAGTTCTCTCAGGTTGAGGACCTGGTAGGCCAGCTGAGGGCCCAGGGTCCCAGGATCCTGGATTCTCCTCCAAATCACCCTGGGCTTCCTGAACCCAGGGCGGGTGGGTTCTCCTGAGGGTCCTGAGTCGCTCTGGGGACCGAGAGATCACCGCAGAAATCCAGGTGAGGCTGAAGACCCCTTGCCACCTGCCGGCTGGGGCGGGCCAGGTGCACTGCAGAGCTGCGGAGGCCGGCTCCCCAGGGGCTGCAGGTGGGATTTTCGCCCCACCTCCATCGTAGGGCCATCGGGGGCTTGCTCTTGCCCAGACGACCTAACTTCTATGAGCCCGGCCCTCTCAGGACCCTGGGGAATGAGCCCATGTGTGGAATGCTGTCTCTTACCTCAGCTCTCTCCGCAGCGCCAGGCCCTCTTTCTAAACGGAAGGCAGCCGAAAAGATCGGCGGGCTCCCTGCCGGCTTCCCTGTCTGCCTCGGAAGTGCCAGTCGCAGCATCTCTCCTGGTGGGTCTCAGTCCCCTGGGCCTCCTGGGTGACCACTTGGGCTGGGTCTGTTTCCCGTCTTGTTCCATCTATTGCATCATCCTGGGAGGAAGAGCAGCGCTGGGAAGCCAAGGGATAGACATGGGTCACATTCACTGTGGGAGTCCCAGGAGCGCCCCCACCCCTCGCCCCTGAGCCCCCAGCAGTGGGCCTACAGCTCTCCTGGTGGAGGACCCTGGGGTGGGGGCTTTAGGGGACAGCAATGACTGCTGAGAGTTCCCTATGTCGGAGGAACCAGCCTCAGCCTCAGCCCAGGGCTGTCACAGATGTCCTCCTCCCCTCCACCTTCTGCCCATCACCTATTCATACTCTAGGCTTGGCCCCTCCCTGATTTTCAAAGGAGAGCTCACAAACCCTTGTTTTTTGACTTTCTCTTATCCTCTGACCACTCTTGTACTTCTACACCCCCCCCACACACACACACAAAAACCCAGCAAAAAAAAAAAAACCCACAAAAAAACAACACAATAAACCAAAAAAACTGAAAGTAACTGGAAATAGTGGATGTGGCCATTCTGGGCAAATGCCTGAAGCCCAAGATGTTTAGCCAGACCTATCACACACCAAAGCCCATCCCCAAAGGGATAAAACGTTCTGGTCCCTTCTGCCCACTCCTCTCTGGCACCTCTCAGCTGGGTAACTCCTGTCCCATAGGGAGGCAGGCTCCGTTAGGTGTTGCAAATTCAGTGTAGACCGCTGGAGCAGTGGTGCGTGGGGATGGCAGCTGTGTTGACAGCTTGAACTTCAGGGAATGGAAAGCTGAGCTTTGGATTCTGCAGCAGATGAACCTCAGATCCAAGGGTTAAATGGATAGTCGGGGTCCCACAGGAGCTCAGTGGGCTGATGTGCGTGCTTGGAGCACAGCTAGCCCCCTCACTTCCCTATGCCAACACACAGCACCCAGGAAGTCCCCTCCCTGCCCACCTAGCTAAGCCAGCATTGGACCCGTGACTGGATCCCACAGCCCCAGCCAGCTCTGCTCTGCTCCCATCTGAGGCCTGTGGGGACGGCCATTCCTCAGGGTGACAAACGAGTCTGCTTGCTCTCAATGACATCAAATTACTTTGCACCAGCCAAGGGTCCCATGACCCGACATAACCCCACATTAGGTCCTAGAAATGTAAAGAAATATGGCCTTTTTTAAAGTGGCTGAGAGCACGTAATTGCTAGCAGGCTCGATTGGTCGTCCCATGTCGGGCTCAAGACCTGTGCCGGGACAGCTGATAGCAGCCAGAATTCCTTGCGTGGGTTCTCTGTGGCAGAAGTTCAAGCCCACATTGACTCCTGGACTCCAAACGGTTTCTCAAATCACAGATTACTGTTGTGCAGTTAAAGAAGCCACAGGGAGGCTTGCAGCCTGAGCACCCGCTCCTCGCCAGCGGGCCCCCCTGCCGGGCTTCTTGAGCGAACAAGCTTCCGCAGAGAATGAGTTTCTGCAGAGCTTTAAAAACAGGCCTGCCGTGGGCTGCCTTGGCTTGACTTTTTGTTGGGAATTATGTTGTCTCTGCTTCTTATTTGTTGCCTTCCCACCCCTCCCTTCCTCTGCGTCTCCCAGCTTCTCGGTGATGGCATTGCTCACTTCTGCAGTCCCCGCCTGACCCTGACCAGAACGCTGTGGTGAACTCCATCCTTGGAGTCCAGAGATGACAGTTGTTCGGTGGAGCGGCTGTGTCCGAAGCCCTGATAGGGATCAATCTTGCTGATGCCCCTCAACCGCAGGGCAGGGACCCAGGCAGCATCTCCAGGGGCTCCTGCTGGGTGCAGTGGGAATTGTTCAAGAGTGATACCACCTCAGGGCACGGACCTCTCTTGTTTAATTTACACATTCCTTAGGAGTTTAGCCAAATATATCTTTTCTAAGGCGATGAGCGGCTACATTAGCACATATTACCATAAGAGCATCCCAGGTATTTAACAATGCCTCAAAAAAGGAGGGGTGCTGATTAAGGAACCATAAACCATCCAAATGCACAATAACCCAACATTTGGCCTCAAAAAAGCTGACAAATATCCTCTCAGATGAGTGGGGCTCGAATTTATGAAGTGGGTGGGGCCGATCAGATTCAATGGTTTGCTATTTTCCACGTTTGCCTTTTTGCTTTCTAAAGTTGCCCAGGCTTTTCGTTAAACCACACGTCAGAATTTGCTGGGGAGGATTATGCTCACTGTCAATCAGACCACTGAATTAAAACAATTTAAAAACCACAATGATTTTATTTATTTATTTAAAATCTATTACCGCTGAGGAGATTTTAAAGAAAGTACACTGAATTGCATTTCTTTTTTTTAAAATATATTTTATTGATTTCTTACAGAAATGAAGGAAGAGGGATAGACAGTTAGAAACATCGATGAGAGAGAAACATCGATCAGCTGCCTCCTGCACACCCTCCACTGGGAATGTGCCCACAACCAAGGTACATGCCCTTGACCGAAATCGAACCTGGGACCCTTCAGTCCACAGGCCGACGCTCTATCCACTGAGCCAAACCAGCTAGGGCTGAATTGCATTTCTTTTTTAAAACTGTGATAGCTCTGATGGGCTATGAATTCTGACAAACACTCCCTTCCTGGCTTCATCATGAGAAATCTCTTTTTGGTTTCCACCAGGGGAAGAGGTGTGCTGAAATACAATACGGCCTCTTGTCCAATAAGAAGGGAATATGTGTCAACTGAGGACTTAGAAAGGGCTGAGCCATGGTTTCCGTCTCTTCCCCAGATCCCGATGCAGCGGTAGAAATCTTCCGCTAAAGGATGACACGCACGAGGGTAGCATGAGTCTCCTGTGTGTGTGTTTGGAAAAGAAGAGGCACACCATTTCCAGCAAGATGCCTCATTCCCCAAGCCCCCTTTTTGTCCAGATTCCTTTGGGGTGGACCCTTAAATTCTCTCTAGATTGTGATCAGAACAATTCAAGTTCAAACACACTGACCTCTTATCCTCAGGCATGGGAAGGATTCCTTTTTATGGAGCAATTTTGCTCAACCTTGAAATTTATCCTCAGAACCCTAGTTGAGAATGGAATGACTCGGCTCTTAACTAGAATTCTTTATAAAATACTCAAAAAAAAGTGGACGTGGATGATGAAACTTGAAAGACAAAATGATAACAGTGGGAGTTGGGTATAAAGGGGTTCATTCGACTTTTGCGTGCATTTGGAAAATTCCATGATAAAAAGATTTTTTTAAATGTTGTATTAGGCAAAGGTGGAAAAATTCTCCCTGCCAGGAGGCTCAAATAAAAACTCAGTCCAGTTGGGTAGCCCCTGGAGGGACCATTTAACCTTGTTTTTCAAGCACGGAAAGCGACCTTGCTTCCTTTTCATTTCTCCCCGACCAGCCCGCCATCCCCAAGCTGCCTTCTGGCCATCTCCCTTTCCCCACCCATAAACCAAGCATCCAAACCCGAGGTTGTGGGGCTGATTAACGGAGCTTCCGCACTCAGCTCCTCGGACCAGAGTGCAAATACCCATAAAAACTAATATCCAAAGTTTTTATTGAGCTGCTTCATTTCCCTGAGCGTTGGGCTGAGCGGGGCTGGAGCAACGGGACAAAGGAGCTGCGACTGCGCCGTGAGCGGCGTCCGCACCCCGGTGGGCTCCGCGCCGGGCCCCAGGGTCAGCCCGCGTTTCTGGGGAGGACACCCGGACCAGGTACATGCCAGGCGGGGGCTCGCCTGCCCCCGGGCACAGGTGTATTTACGCAGCCGCTTGGGGAGGGGACGGTGAATGGGAGGGAATCTCAGGATGGGCAGGAAGACGCCAGCCACCCCGACTGTGTCACCAAGCCGGTCGGACAGGGTGAGCTAGTTCTCCTCCGGACTGATGCCTGGGCTTCCCCACGTGACGCGGGGTGTCGTTTCCACCGTGCGTGGGCACTGGCTGTGTGAACCTGCGTGTGCATATCGAGGCACCCACGTTGTGATCACAGCGTGGAACGCGCTGGGGCCCGGTCCGCTCACACCTCCGTGTTCTGTTCTGACTCCCCTTCCCGGGCTGCGCTGGTGAGTGCTCCCCTTCAGTTGCTCTCAGCATTAGGAGCTCGCCCCCCGGCTCGGGCACCTGGGGCGCGGCATTAGGGTTCGAGGAGAGAGGGACTCACGCGGGCCCAGGCGCCTGGCTGCGGCACCGGTTTCTCCGGGAGAAAAAGCCGGGACTCGGCGGGGCCGGGCTTAGTCCAAAGCCCCCGGTTCCTTCAGACTCTCCGACGTCTTCTATTTGTTGACACAATGAATCCGAAGCCCGGCGCTGGTTTCCTGTTTTGTTGCGGGCGGGAGCGTCCAGCTAGGATGGGGGTGGCGGCCGGCGCGGGGACAGAGATCTCTCGGGCTTCCTCGGCCGCCCCGCGCTCTCCCAGGGCCCGGCCGGGTGACGGGGAGCTCACTCCCTGGGCCCCTGGGCCCGAGTCCAGCGGCCAGCTGAGGTCTTCGAGAAGGCGAGTCCTCCTTCGGGCGAGCGCTTCCCCAGTTCCCCCTGCCTCGGGCGCTTGCTCTGGTCTTTTGACCGGAGGCTAAGCGTCCAGGTCCAGTGCAGTGGGTCCCGTCGGGGCAGGCAGCGCGCCCTCACCAACACAGCCGCTGCTGGCTGGCATTGTGCAGAGGCGGCTGCTCCTCAGAGGAGCTGGGTCGGGGGTTGGGGACGTCCCTCTTCTTGCTCAGGGACTTTCTGGGAACACTGCAACTGAGGTCTTCCTGGGCCCCTGCCACCGTCCCCAGGCGCTGTGCACGCTGGCCTGGCAGGCCTGGCACTGAAGGATCCCCCCCCCCCCACATCTGAAGAGCTGCTCCTCCCCAGACTTGCTGTCCTCAAATCCACGGGGAGAGGGGATCTGAATGGCCAAGTGCTGCTTGTGTGGATCTTCCTGGAGCTTGCACTTCCATTTTCACTGTGAGCATCGGGTCACCACGGAGCCAAATGACTTCCCAGAGTCCAAAACTGTCCCCACAGCCTTGAGCCTTTTGCTGCCTCATTAATGCTTCCAATGCACAAAAATCCAGAACCAAAGCTTGAGCAAGTGACTCAGGATAAGCCATTGCCTTGCCTACTGACCAGCTTCAGCTCAGGTCTCTTTAGAACTTAACCTTTTTTCTTTTAAAAAAAAAAGAAAGAAAGAGTGCAGCTCCCACCACAGTGGGAATAAGGGTGAGGAAACCCACAAAGCCCACTGTGCCGAGAACGGCCTTACACTCGTCTCTTCCCCAGTTGGTCTAGTGGACTGCAGATTCCGGGTTCTTTCCTGTTCGGTTGTTTCCTCCACATCTCTTTCTCTTTCCCCGGCTAAGCTAGCCTCGGCTTCTCTGCCATTTCCCCCTTCATATCTTTCTTCCTTGGCCATTATCTCTGCAACCCCACCCCTCCTGCCGTGGGAGAGAGAGGGTTAAGATGTTCTGCAAAATGCTGCTCGTAAAGCTGCTTGGATACATTAAAAACACATGAATATCTTGAAATACCAAGTGTCTTTAAAACCAACCGAGGAATGTTTATCCTAATGCTGGATGGATGCAGAGAAAGAGTGCCAGGGAGCAGTGCTGACAGCCTCCTCTCAGTCAGAGTGAGAGCAGGTAAATTTCATTTGCCAGTGAAAATCAAACTCGATTAAAACCCCATTTCCCTTTGTCCTTTTCTCTTCTAACCCCAAGAGCCCAGCTCACCATGGCCCAGGCTGGTAAGGAGTCCCCCACTTTCCTCCCCGCTCCAAAAAAAATAGCCAAGATCTCTTTCTTCAGAAGGAGGCTCCAGGACAGCGAGGCGCACAGGCACCCTGGCTGGCCCTAAGTGGCTAGAAGCCATGCCTTCCCAGGGTCTGGCAAAAGAAAGGGTCTGGCTCCTGGAACAAAGGCCAAGCCCCTGGCCGGCCACTACCCTCCCATCTGGTCCCTGCTGCCCGGTCAGGGCCCCCTTGGGGGACATCAGGGCACACCTCCACCCCTGCCACCCTCTTGCTCAAAGGGCCACTTCCTCCCTCACATCCCATTGGGTGCCCTGGCTTCCTTAACCTAGCTCACAAAGGGATAAAATTGTTATTGCCAGGATTGTTATGAGCGGATAGCACCTCTCTGCAATCCTATAGGAATTCCCCTCTGAGTCTGGTAGACACCAAAAAAGCCAAAAAAAACAAAACACACACACAAACAAAAAAACAACAACAGAGGGTCAGGACTATCTGAGCAGGCAAGAATCTTGAAGAAGCGCGCTGGGGTTCTGTGCTTGCTTCCCAGGGCACACTCGAGTTCTTCATTGCCCTGCAACCTTGCTTTTTCCACAGCAAGTCAGGGTGCTGGCTGCCTGCAGGGCTAGGAGGCTAAGAAATGGTGTTGGGACCCATTCACAAATCTCTGATGCCCCTTGACAAAGGACAAGAAGGGGAGAGAAAGAGATTTTCTTGCTTCAAAGGGAGTAGAAATCCTAGAAACTGAGACCCAAAATTATGCTCGGAGCTCATTCAAATTCTATAAACCATCCCCACTGGTTAGTGGCTATATCTCACGGAGCCTGCAGACTTTTAAAAACAGGGATGGCATGCCAGGACGCCATCGACTTGCCTGACAGAACAACCGTTTCCTATATCGGGATCCAGGACGTATAGGGAAAGGGAACACAGGTTGCCTCCCTCCAAGTAACCATGTCTGGAGAGGGTTTGAAAGTTGATAGAGAACGAAGAAACCATCCGGATAAGTTGATCATTAAAGATCCACCACAAAACTCAATAAATAATTCAGACTGGAAGCCCTTCCCTGGTGGGGGGGGGTCGCCACATAGGGACAAAAGCCTAATTTGAGATGCAACCCAAAGCGTTTCCCCAGAGCCCTCCCTCCCAGACAAACCTGCTCGCTGGGGGCTCCTCCGCATCTTGTCTCACCATTTTTGGTGAAGAGAGACCCGGTTGACTTTGGCAGTCTGTGGAACTGGGGCCCTTCCTCTGCACGCAGGGCTTGGTCTCCGGTGAAGTGGGGTGAGGGATGGAGGAATGTGGAGCTGGCCTTGGCCTTGGCCGCTGTGTGCACCGACAGCTGCGCCATGGCCAGAGGTGAGCTGGCACAGGCGCCGGCTTGGTGGGGGCTGCCCGAGCTGTGTGTTCGTTATTCCAGGTCTAGCTAGAAAACAGAAGAGGCTTGAAGCTTGAGCCAAGAGCAGGGCGGAGGCAGAGAAGAAGAGTTTGTAAACACCGCCCGAAAAACTCCACAAAGGCAGCAAAAACTGCTCCATAACCAAACGGAGCCAGAAGCAAGAATTCCAAAGGAGAAGAGAGGCAGGAGTGAGGGGAGATGGGCGGTGGGCCTTTCACAGCTGCCTGGGTCTCCAGGTTTGCATGGCAGTTCTCAGATTGGCTAGACTGCAACTTTCAACTTGACCTTGGCCTCCAGCCCTGTCTGACCCGTATGTAAAATAGCCCTCAAGTCCTCAGGAACTGGGGCCTTGAACCCTACCCTGCCTCTTTGTCACCGCGAGTTTTACTATGCCACTTGGAGGAAGGAAGGGGGAGAAAACAGCCCCGGAAAGTAACACAGAAATCGGGTCCCTACAGAGGCCGGTGTTTTAGTCTGCAAATGGACAGTCAGGGAGGAGGTAAACTGGGGGCAAATCAATATTTACCCGGAGCTAAGGCAGCAGGGAAAGGACACACTGGTTGTGTGTATGGTGAAGGAGGTGGAAGGGGGGGTCACAGAAGGTTTTATTGGGCAACACTTACATTGGTCCGGGCAAACCTGGAGATCAGAATGGATAAAAACCGGAGCCCAGCCTTCTTGGTCTGGACCTTGCAGGAAGACCAGGAGCCTTCGAGAGCAGAGAGGCGGGATGGGAGTGGGGTTGCAGGGGCTGGGGAAATTCAAAGTGCCCGGAGTTTAGGGCTGAGTCTGCAAGCTGGGACCAGAAGGCAGGTCCAAGCCTGGCAGCTCACCAGCCCACCTGGGGTGGAAGGGATTGGAGCGCTCTGACACCCCTGCGTTCCTGTGGAATGCGCCCACTTTCACTTTGAATGCACGTCCCCCTTCTGGGCTTCTGACCAGATCACAGCCTCCACAATCGGAAACAGAAGCATGTGCTTCCACAGCGACAAGACCCCCAGAATTCCTCACCAGATTATGGCGGCTGCTTGGGTCTTCCAGCACCAACTTCCCACCACGGGGCCCTCAGAAAAAGGTCTCGTTTCCCAGGCACAGAGGGGAGGCTTCTCAGGCAGGTTCTTGGATGGAGGAGGACTGGGGCACTCTGCATGTTGGAGACGGTGTTCTCCATCCTGCTTGAGGGGAAGGCATGAGGTGGCCCCCAAGGACCCCCTTTTCCTGTCCGGGCACAGAGTGGGATAAGGAGTGCCCAGGTAACTGGCGAGTCAGCTCCTGCCCAGGCTTTATGAAGTTCATTCAGGCCTCAGAAGGGGGACTTTTGAGTCCCAGCCAGCACCCCACCAGCCTGCTTCTCTTAAACTCCTTCCAGGACTGGCCAGCTTGGCTGGAGGCGGGGGAGCCCTGGAGAACGGGGCACACAAATGCCTCTCTCCACCTCACAGTCTCTGGAGAAGAAGAGTTGCTCCTGGTGCCGAGTGAGGAACACTCTGTACACACGCGTGTGAATGTGTGATCAGGGTGCACTTGAGTGTGTGTCAGTGTGGGTGTGATGGGTCATTCTGAGTGTGAGTGTATGAAACTGCCCGCCGACACTGTGGGCAAGGAAGGGGAAGGAGCTCCTAAGTGCAGTCCAAAGCTTCCCAGTGGAACGTCCTGGGACTCAGGAGCCAGGCGCATCCGCAACCGCCCGGCCACTGTTTCCCTGGAAAGAGCCAAATCGCCAAGTTCTGGAGG
This sequence comes from Murina feae, assembly GCA_004026665.1. Taxonomy (NCBI): domain Eukaryota; kingdom Metazoa; phylum Chordata; class Mammalia; order Chiroptera; family Vespertilionidae; genus Murina; species Murina feae. Next base: position 138,599 of record PVJC01000139.1, on the reverse strand, counting down.
CGGAAGCGCTGGTGTCCCCGAAAGACGCGAGGATACCTGGAAAGAAAACCGCGCCTGCGGCCCCACGAAACGCCCTGCCTGCGCCCTGCGCCTGGCTACGCTCCCGCCCCCCCGACCCCGCGGGTTTACCCGACCTGTCCCCGCCGCCGCAGGTCGCACCCCAGCAGCGCGTCCCTGTCCCTTCCCAGGTCTTACAGCCTCCGAGCCCCACTGGGATCAGGGGGAGGCAGAGGAGCGGCGCGGAGGCCGCCCTTCCCTCTGCACCGCACCGCCCGCCCGCCCGCCCTCGGCGCCGGCCTCTCCCCGGGGTGAACGGTGCCCGCCCGGCCTCTGGCGCTGGGGACCTCGCGGGCGGCGGCGGGGACCGCGGGCGCACCGCGCAGGGCCCGGGCCGGAGCCGCCCGCTTTGCATACGCCGGGGGCGGGGCGCAGGGGGGCGGGCCAATGGGCGGCCGCCTGGCGCGACCCCGCGGGGCGCGATCCGCCCCCCTCGCTCGGGCCCCGGCCCCGCGCGGCGCGCTCTTCACTTCTTGGGGGCTTTTTAAAACAGCGCCACTGGGGTCTTCTCCATGCGGCTCGGGCTATGACAGCCTCCGTGCTCCTCCACCCCCGCTGGATCGAGCCCACCGTCATGTTCCTCTACGACAACGGCGGCGGCCTCGTGGCCGACGAGCTCAACAAGAACATGGAAGGGGCGGCGGCGGCGGCAGCGGCGGCGGCGGCGGCGGCGGCGGCCGGGGCCGGGGGCGGGGGCTTCCCCCACCCGGCAGCCGCGGCCGCGGGGGGCAACTTCTCGGTGGCGGCGGCGGCGGCGGCAGCGGCAGCCGCCGCGGCCAACCAGTGCCGCAACCTGATGGCGCACCCGGCGCCCTTGGCACCCGGCGCCGCGGCCGCCTACAGCAGCGCGCCCGGGGAGGCGCCCCCGTCGGCCGCCGCCGCCGCCGCCGCCGCCGCTGCCGCTGCTGCCGCGGCCGCGGCTGCCTCGTCCTCGGGAGGGCCCGGCCCGGCGGGCCCGGCGGGAGCCGAGGCGGCCAAGCAGTGCAGTCCCTGCTCGGCGGCGGCGCAGAGCTCGTCGGGGCCCGCGGCGCTGCCCTACGGCTATTTCGGCAGCGGCTACTACCCGTGCGCCCGCATGGGCCCGCACCCCAACGCCATCAAGTCGTGCGCGCAGCCCGCCTCGGCCGCCGCCGCCGCCTTCGCGGACAAGTACATGGATACCGCCGGCCCGGCGGCCGAGGAGTTCAGCTCCCGCGCCAAGGAGTTCGCCTTCTACCACCAGGGCTACGCGCCCGGGCCTTACCACCACCACCAGCCCGTGCCTGGCTACCTGGATATGCCGGTGGTGCCTGGCCTCGGGGGGCCCGGCGAGTCTCGCCACGAACCCCTGGGTCTTCCCATGGAAAGCTACCAGCCCTGGGCGCTGCCCAACGGCTGGAACGGCCAAATGTACTGCCCCAAAGAGCAGGCGCAGCCTCCCCACCTCTGGAAGTCCACTCTGCCTGGTAAATGGCGCCCCCCCTTCTCAGCTCTGGTCCTCCGGCTGGGCTCCAGCTTCTCCTCCGCTTGCTCCCGGGCCACCCTGGGACCCCGTTGCTGTCTCTCCCTGACCTGCCCTTGCGGCGGCGCTGCACCCTGGGGAGCCCGACCCGGCTGACTGGCGCTGCGCATACCGCCCTTGAGCCAGGCTGGCTCCTGTCTCTGCCTGGGTGAGGGAAGGGTGGGATAACTTATTGGGACTCAGGCTGGTTTCCTTCTCCCTTTGTGCCCCACCTTCCCCAGCCCTTGACATCGACTTAAAGCTGGGAAATGGACCGGGTTACTAAGTTGCCCGTATTCCATTCTCTCCAGAAGGGCTTCATTGTAGAAGCATCAAGTGTTAGGGGTTGGGGTATACAGAGAGGAGCTAGGCATCGAACTGCTGTCCCCTTAGCCCAGTGCTAAGGTGTGGGCCTGTAGGCCCGGCGATCAAGGGAACCCTGGCGCGCTGCTGGCCTGGCTGGGGCGGTCACTGGAGTCCTGGGTAATTCCATTTCGGTGCAGAACTAATCATTCTCCCCACTGACCCTCCAGGTTTGGGCAAAAGGCTGGGTTTTGCAGTGCGTGGCAAAGAGTAGCCCCGCGCTGCAACGCGGAGAGCTCAGATCGAGCTGTCCCCTGTGCCCTGGCCCGCGTTCTCTGTGTAACTGGCTTTCTCCCCTGTCTTCCAGACGTGGTTTCTCATCCCTCCGACGCCAGCTCCTACAGGCGGGGGAGGAAGAAGCGCGTCCCTTACACCAAGGTGCAATTGAAAGAACTCGAACGGGAATACGCTACAAACAAATTCATTACCAAGGACAAACGGAGGCGTATATCGGCCACCACGAATCTCTCCGAGCGGCAGGTTACAATCTGGTTCCAGAACAGGAGGGTCAAAGAGAAAAAAGTCATCAACAAACTGAAGACCACTAGTTAATGGATTAAAAGCGGAGGAAGAAAAAAAGGCAACTTGAAGAGAAGAGAAAATGCTTCGGAACTCATTGCTTTTACCCAGATCATGATTATAATTATGCTTAATAATAATTGAAGAATGGGAAAGAGAAAGAGAGACACTGGCATTTCGCTCTCCTGAGGGGGGGAACCTCTTTCTCCTTGGTGGAATCAACTATTTTAAAACTTTAAGCAATGGTAAAGACTGCCAGTTCTTCCACCAACCCCACCAGACCATTACATGACAAACTCTGGTGTCAAATGTCAACCCCCAGATATGCATTTTCAGATAAGTTACGCATTTACTGAAATCTTGTAAGTATTTATGTGACCGTTATATTTTAGGACATTATGTTATACGGCAATAATCTGAAAACTGGTTACAAAAGCAAGAGGCTGTCGTAAACATCTGCTTGTCCTTTCGCCATCGCCATCCCCTTCGCATGTTAGGTGATGGCTCAGGTAAATCTCAGTTGAAACCCTACCATTGTTGTATGTTCTGCAGAACACGTCGTGTGTAGCTTTAGAGGGGGGAAGAGAAGAAGGTACTGAAGTAATGACTGTGGACTATTTTCTATGAAGGGAGGTAGGGAGAGAAAACTCTTCCAGGGATCATTCGTCTTGGTAGTAATACAACCAGCTGAGTCTTTGAGGCTGTAAGGCAACCCCAAGTTTGGAATGTTCTTATGATAATAATCTTTATTTGCTTATAACAAGCATATTTTGTAGCATTTGGACTATGTTTTCTGCCCTGATATAATTTGCTTTCCAAAGGATTTTGACCTCATTTTTTTTAAATATTCAAAACATCAGACAGTTTACAGAATTCACTTTATGTCAGATCTCAAGGTGCCACCCTAACACGGTGGACTCTGTTTTAAATATAATTAATTTTTTTTTTCATTTAAGTTGCTATTGCCCAATAGTTACTAAAGATATTGCGAAAGAAATGGTTTTTCTTTTTTGGGAAAACTTGGAATGCAAATCCATTACCCCGAAACATTTAGATGTTTACATTCTATATTGTGATCTGTTAAGGGATTCATATTTTTCCTGTTTATTGTGTTATGAGACCGCATTAGAAAATTTAGGAATTCATCTTCACAGCACACTTTTAATCAAGCAGTTATTTCAGTCAGCACAGTCATTTGTTCATATTCACTATATAAAATGCTCTCTTGTAAATAAAGACATTCAGCACACTGTGAAAATGTATTTGTGCACCTGCTTTCCAAATATTTCAGCTAAAAATAATCATTAAAAAAAACCTTAGACCTGTAGATAGTGCTATAGTGGTGTTAATTATGTTAATAAAGTAGTCACTGCCATTAAAATCTGAAGGAAATACTCATTATTTTCCCATGCTAACCGTGCGCTGCACAGAAAGAAAAGGAGCAGGTTTGTCCTACACAACCCAAGGACCATTCTTTTCTATTTAGCTTTTTCCCCCCCTATAAATTTCTTAAGCAAAGGGAGAAATCCCTCATGATCAAAATCCTAAAATTTTAGAAATGTGCTTCAAAAAGGTTAAAAATGCCATAGATTCTGAAAAGGAGAAAAAAGAAAGGAGGAAGAGATAGTATAAATTCTCAGGCTCCCTGCAGAAAATGAAAACCAGTTGCCTAGTATCAGCGATACCAAGCTGGGTATTTTAAAATCTGCTGTTGGGTCTGCATGCGTCTGAGAGGGCAGGTTTTGATATTTGTTGAAATGACAGGACTAGGAAAGGCCTTAAACCTTGACCTTGACGAAAAAAGACAATTTGTGACCTTGACTTTTGACAGCTCATGAATTGGCCTCGGCTGGATTAGTAGATCAAGGGCGCCACCTCGCGTTGACAAGCTTCCTTGTAATTCTTCAGTTTCAAGGGAATCAAAAGGTCTTACCTTCTTGACTCCTTAGAGATTTAGTGCTCATTTCTTTGGCTCCAGATGGAGCAAATTTGAATATATGTAAGTTATACATGTGTCTGTACATATGTGAATATAGATCATATATGTGTATGCATATATGCTGACCAGTGCTTGTGTGTGCTTGTATATGTATATATATTTGTAGAATCTGTACAGATATAGTATCATTAATTACTGATGACCTGAGATGTTGTAATTTAAGGTAATTTCTAGAGTTCAGGTGCAAAAATGTACTTTACATGTTGAAGTTTGCTCCTTTTCTTTAATGGCTAAGTTCAAGTTGTTTTCATAGTGACTTGCTGTGTGTCCGACTTCTGCAGATCTCCTTTAAAGCTGTACATTTTTGTTACAATCTAAGAGGTGTTCTTAAATAACCATTATTTCCCGGTCCTCACCCTCCAAGGTGGTCTACCATCCTAATTACAGCTGTAGGGGAGACTATACGGCAAATAAAAAGGTTCAGATGCCTCACTAACTCTAGAGTTCTAGAGTTACATTTCAGAAATTCAAAGAAATCCACCTCTTAAGAGGTCAGTATAGAGAGCTTAAAGATCTCATGTCTACAAAATGACCATAATACAGATGCAGAAGGAGAGTTATCCTGGATAGTTCAGGGCTGAGTGCTGCTCCTGGGAGGTGGGCAATCTTATATTGCCGTTTGCAGAGCTGCCATTTGATTTGTGGAAGAAATATATACATTTAATACGAACATCCACCATCAAAACTATAATAATAATAAGTGCTATATTTACTACTTCTGACCCCTAACAACACATCAGGGCTGCGGTTAGAGTAATAAATAATGCAAATGTATGTTTATATATTTACTATACACATAGGGTAATGTGTTTTTGTGGAATCCATGCTGTGCACATATGTACTGCAATATTAGTGGAACCAGGAGCCTTCTGATGCAGAATTTTGAGTTGAGGTTAATTTTATTTTTATGTTAGAGGAAAGCCATTGTGACCAGAGGAACTGTATTCATCAATTTATGGAAAATAATATTGGTTGGTTTCAAACCTGATGGAAACCTCTCCAACTGGAAGACGTATAGCTTGTTTATATAGATGGAGAATTATAGAACCTCTAAAGTTGTCCTCAAAAACAGCATCGTCTTGAAACATACATATGGAAAGGCCTTGTGAAGTGCAATCAAATTTTGCTGCCCTGGGGACTCTACTAGTGGAAACAAATGAAAAGGATGCTTCGGATCCACCTCCCCAAGTTTGGTGCCACAGCACCCCATTTCTGAATGAGCTGCCATCATTCCAAAGTCACAACGTTCGCCTGAAATGTTTAAAGTGGTGGGGAATCCCCTCAAAACTGGATCAGACTGTGTGTTTACGAATAGCTCCAAAGGGGACTCTCCTGTTGACGGGGATATTTTTCTTTAGATGTAAGAAATACTAGGAGCCTCAGGCCTAGGAAGGAGGCCAACAGAGGCTCTGCAGCGGGATACCGCCCCTTTCCGAAGCCATCGCCACTGAAGGAACTCTGGGTAAAGTAGTCATTTTCTCTCTTTCTCTCTCTCTCTCTCTCTCTCTCTCTCTCTCTCTCTCTCTCTGCAGTTTTTGAAACTAATGACAGAAGATATTTCAGAGTTGTTGTTTTTTATTACCCTCTCCTTGTTCTAAAATGGTTGTTGATAATGTTGATCTTACCTAACTGCCCTCTTGTTTAAAATTCCCCTGGATCTACCAGACAACCTGAAGTAAGCCTGGATTATGATGCCTCCCTAATGCCCCCAAATCAATTAGTCTAAACCTTTGAGGGGGCAGGGGGGAAACAATCAGGAGGATGCCACCATATAGGGAAAACAGCGCCAGACCCTGGGATAGTGCTGTAGAAGCTGACTTGAGTATACTTCTTTAAAGGGAACCTCTCGGAATAAGACATTGTAAATATGCAAACGCCTGGATACCGTTTTCATTTATTAAGCTAGCAAAGATTTTAGATCCTGTAATGGCCTGTCATGTTGCCATTAAAAAATTGTACATATGGAATTCAGGGGGGGTAAAAAACTCCTACTTTTCCCATCTGCTCTTAATGCTGTCAGATTTATTAAGGTGTTTTAAGTGGATGATTGTAAAATGTCACTTTTCATTTCACTACTATTAATGCCTGATGCAGAGCTGAAGCCATGCATTTAAATTGTGTGGGTTGTTTTTTGTTTTTGTTTTTTGAGAGAAAAAAATTAAGAAAGAATTTTAAAGAAATTTTTAACCTAGTTGAAATGTTTTCTTAAAAATCGCGGGGCAGTGCAATCCAGCTGAGGGTGATAGTGCGTGTGCCGGCAGGGACAGCGATGTCATCGTGTAATCTACGCCGCTTACACCCTGCTGAGTGTGTTTGGGGAAGATGCGGCCTCTCCCGTCCTCTCTGCGGATTCTTGAGACGCGAGGCTGGAGGCTCAGAACGGAGACGGGGGCTGCCCCGCGACTGCTCCGCTGCGGCCTCGGTGGGCTCGGAGGCGCCCCTTCGGATGTGCGGGCCTCTGTGGAGGAGACGGCGGGGGCTCGCTGATGTACATCCTTTAAAGCTGATCGAATGCGCATCAGCGGCCCGACATCCGAAGAAGCGCGTTGCTCACAGGCCCTTTTTCCGGTGCGAAAATGGAGCGTCATCCCAGAGGCCTGCGGCGCGTTCTGCCTCGGGCGTGGGACGGGCCCCCATCACACGTTTCCATCAGCCGGGCCGCCGGCGAATACCAGGCGGCGGCTTCATTCTCCATGAAAATTCCCACTTTTCTGATCGGGTTGCTTCCATCCTCGCGCGTCTGCCCACCGCCCACGAAGGCCGGGACGCCGTTTGCTATTTTTAATTGGATTTCCAAGGGAGGACAACAGACGCGGGCCCAGAAAAACGTCTGGGTCAACGCAGGCAAAGCCTGGCCCCGGCCGATTTCATTTCTGCACAGCCCCGTCGCCGCCGAAGGGCGGGGTCCGCCAGGCACAAGTGACCGGGGCGCCCGGGAGGCGGCCAAGCCTCGGCGAGCGGCTTCCCGGGTGCGGGACGCAGATCGGGGCTCCGAGCGCGCCCCTCGGGGACCAGGTCGAGGCCCCAAACCCTCCACGCTGGTCCCTGAACCCTCTACTCAAAATGGAGGCTCCAACCCTGCAAAGCTGGCCTCGCTGCGGGCGCGCCCAGGGACGCAGGCCGAGGCCCAGGCCCTGGACCCCCAGGCGCGTGCCGGCGGACCCGGGGGCGCAGGGCACCCGCACCGGGGAGTCGCCCCGAAGCTACAGCTGACGTCATCGCCGCCCGGACGCCCTGCGCGGGCCTCCCCGGGCGGGATTTGACGAGGAGGAGCCGAGGGAGACGACTGTTTTGTGCGGGGACACCTTCTCCGCCCCGCCCTTCCCGCCCCGGAGAAGAAGCGGGCATTAAACCTCTCCCGGCCTCCATGCCTGGCAGCGTGGAAGGTGGTTTGCGACGGGAAATAAAACTTGACGGGAGCATTTTCTCTAAAAGGGGTTCTGAGACGAGCTGAGAAGGAACCGTGTTTTTCTCTACCAAACACTTCCGTTTTCCGAGGAGCCGAGGGGTGGGGTGAGATCCGAGGGAGCGAGCGCGAGCGGGGCGCGCAGGGCCACGTCGTGGACGCGGGCAGCCGGGTCCTGGCGCCCGGGCAGCCCAGCAGCCTCCGGCCCTGCCGCGCCCCGCGCCTCGCCGGCGCTCCGCTCCGATCCGCTCGGCCGGCGCCGCCCGCAGCCCGAGGCCAGGACCCCGCGCGCGCGAAGTTGGCACGACCTGGGGGCCGGTTGGCACCCACAGTAGTCCCTGGCGCGGGCTGAGGGCGCCTGGGGTCAAGCGAGAGAAGAGGGCGCTGGGCTGTAACTCGGAGCCTTTGGCCTCGGGGAGTTGGGGACCAGGAGCTCGATAACGAGGTGGCGAGAGCTCTGCTGGGGGCTTTGTTCAGGCTGTGGGTCGGCGGACCCTGCACGAAATGGAGGAGGGCATAGGGGTGCGCGGTGCTTCAGGGGAGGATTGTCCAGGCTGCTGTTGGGAGGGAGAAGCTGGAAACAGCCGAATCCTCCTCCCTTCAGCTCAAAGAGCTACCTCCCTGTCCGCCGCAAAGGTCAAGTACCCCGCGCCATCGCCGCCTCCACGGTCAGGGCCGGTGGCAGAGGCGGCGGCGGCGGCCCCAGGAAGGCGCGGGATGCACAATTGGCCGGCAGCGGCGGTGGCGGCAAGCAGGTTCCCATAGCCAGGGCTCCAGGACTGGGGCCAGAGGTTTTTTTTCTCCATCCCCCCAGCCCTATTGAAAAGTACGCGCCGCCAGCGGTGGCCCGGGCTGTGCCACATGGAGTTCTGGAAGAGCAGGGTCCAGGAGGCTGAGACTGCGAGGCTTAGCCCTGGTGAGAAGCAGCAGCGCCTGCAAGATGGAGAGACTGAACATGGCTGGATCGGGGAGGGTTCTGAGTCCTTAACTCCCGTAGAAACAAGAAACGGGATGGGTAAGGCCATCAGGTCACCTGGGCCCAGAATAGGATGAGGGAGCAAGGACCCTGCTAGGAGCCTTTCTTGAGGTCCCCGAGCCCAGGCAGGCAACCTCAATACGTGGAAGGCCTTTGGTGAGACCTTAGATGCCCTGCCCCTTCTGCCGAAAATCTGGGCCAAGAAGTGAGGTACATTTTGCCAAAGGTAAAAACCCCTAATTCCGGGCCCCAAGAACCCCCTCACTGTGTTCTTGAGGGGTGCGAGCCCCTTCCCTCTGTCAGGGCCTGCTGGAAGCAGGTCACATCAGGCCCAGCGGTCAACAAACAGTGTAAGTTTGGTCTGCCGCTGAGCTTGTTGCTCCAGGTGAATCAAAGATTTTTGTCTCCCCCCGCCCCAACAGAAAGCAGAAAAGCTGGGCTTTATCCCTAGGGCTGCATGGTGGAGCAGCGCCTTGAAGGGACACTAGCCACTGGAGACAGCCTGTGGACGGGTACCACCACAGAACTGCCTTGCGGGCGGTGTCATGGAGACTCTAAGGACAGGGTTGGACTGGACTGGGGCTTGCCCTTCTCAAGTCTGGAATATGAACCATGAATTGTGGCTGAGTAGGAACAGAGGAGCTTGAGGAGCTGTCTCCTGTGGGCTACAACTGTGGGGACCAAGACCCCAGGGCCAGAGCTGACCTTCTGGTTGGGCCGCTCTCATTTGTCCCCTTTATTGCAGACGCAAGCGGCTGGGGAAACCCGTTTGAGCCGAAGCTCCAGGGAGAATGGAAGCCACACGCTGAGAACATAGACTTTGCCCTCCAAACCCCCCCCCATCCCATTTGTTCCCACTTGGTAAGAGGGGGCATATCTCTGAGTACACAACAGTAAAAATAATAGTTCTTCTCAAAGAAAGTAGCCCTTTTGCTCCCATCAGTTTGGATCCACTAAACTAAATAATAACCAGATTATTTGGGTGACTAAGGCTTTCAGTTGAGCCCTATGCCCCACCCCTTAGAGGCCAGGAGAAGGATGTGGACTTCCTCAGCTATTTAGGCACCTCTGAGGATTGAACCTGTAGGTCAGAACCAACCAAAAGGTCAAGTTCAAGGCATTACCTGTCTCTGTTCTTTTGGGAAGGTTAGTGGAGCTTGTGGACAGGTGGGGTGCCTTGCCAAGCCAGAGGGTAAATTAACCCCTGACTCCACCTAACAAATGACAGAAAGGAGTTTCCTGATATTTCAGCTCAGCCTCAGGGCCCGCCTCAGCGCCGCCTCCGGACAGCACTTGGAAATGGTAGATTGGCTCTGATCTGCCAACTGACCGACCCATTTCCCAAGCTCACCAAGGAGGGCAAACATGCCTCCAGCCAGGATACCTCCCACTGGGAAGGAGAAAGTTCTTGGTAGAGGCTTGGCCTCCTCGAACTGCCCTCCACCCCAAGAATACTATGGCCATTTTCACCCTGGTTCCTCCAGCTGGCTCTTGCACCTGAGCGCAGTATGGTCGCCGCACCGGGGTTGAAATAGTCTTCTGGGTAGCTTTCTAGAAACAGGTGTGATATTTAAGGATAGAGGAAGGTGGAAGCTCAGACCAGCAAGAAGAAAAAGAAAAAAATTGGTGCCGCTGGTAAGTGATCCACAGATAAATGACTGTAGATCTTTGGGAGAGAGTTTCTGTCTGTCAAGTGGGCCTGACTCCTCCCAGGCTGGCTGTCATCCAGGATTGCTGAGTCTAGAAAAGCAGTAGCTGGGTCCTAAGAAGAGAAAGCAGAAGAGCTGGTAAGAAAGGGAGGGAGAGAAAAGGATAAGGTAGGACTTCGGAGTGGAGTGTTCAGAAGGTGAGAAATCCAGTTTGGATAGATCTCTATGGAGGAGGAAGAATAGATCTCTGAAATGAGGAAGAATCTGGAACCTACCAGTCCCCTCCTCTGTGCTTGAGTATTGGGTGCCCTCCAGTGGCACCTCAGTTCTTGCTCAGCCTATGAGAGGCATCAGAAGAGGCAGGAAACTGAAGAAGGCGAAACTGGGCTGGGAAGAGGCAGGGCAGGAGACAGGCCAGCAGTAGGTGCAAAGAGACTGGACTGGCCAGGATGGGAATGGGGTGGGCGCATCCTGGTATTGGCATTCACACTAGGGACTAGGCACAGGACCGTCAAAGGGTTGCAAGTACCGGCACTAGGGACTTTGGATTCTCAGATTTGGGGGACAATGAGTCACTGCTGGTGCCCAAGCCAGTCCCAAGAAAGAAGAAGGCAGCCTAGCAGCAGGGCCAATTGGGGTAAGGAACACCAGAGTCTGGAGGTGTTCCCTACCGCCAGCTCTATCCTCCCTAGGAGTGAACCGGTGTTAAGCCACCTATAAAGTGACAGTCTTTTGGGCCCCCGTCTCTAGAATGATTACTGGAAATATCCCCAAGAGAACAATCCCAGCGAAAAGGCCTCACATTGTCCCGGTGCGCACTGACCGCGCCAAGGCTACCTAATCCCAGGCACCGCCAACAACCGCCCTCCAGCTGCTGCCCAGACCCATCGGCTGCAAGAAGAAGCGGAGGCTGCAGTGCTGGGCAGAGGCACCTGGACACACTTTATTCCGACATCCCGCCTAGGAAGGTGCGTGGAGCGCGGGCGCACGAATTACCCCATCACCCGCAGGGCGGGCGCACTCAGCCCGCCCTAGGAGGATCCGGAGGCGCTGCAGAACCCCCAGCTACCCGCTCCAACATTAGGGCCAAATCAAACGAGCCTTGGAAAGGCTTGGTCTGCTTTGCTGCGCAAATCTCCTCGTTAGCCATTTCCGCCTGATGAGGTTGGCGCGGGCGCCAGCCTTCTCCTCTCCGGGTGGCCATCTCCAAAACGCTGCGCGGGGCCGGCCCTGCGATGGCTGCCTAGACCTTGAAGTTTGGAAAAACAACAAGAAGAGAAGTTTGGAAAAACAAGAGATTGAAACGGCTCCCTCCCTTCTCCGCAGACACACACGCACCGTCAGTCCGCCGCCACTTCCTGCCTTTGTTTTTCTTCCTCCAAAACATTTTTGGCCTCTTGCATTAGCTGCCGCGGGGCTCCGGGTTGACGATAAAAGGAAATACACGCCGAGGTCTGTTTTCTGGAGATGGCTCCGCGCTGTGGAGCTCTTGAAAAAGAACAGCTCATGGGAAACCAGTCTCCAGGGCCAATGTTACAGCTTTGCCTGGCTCAGCCTCTTCAAGAAATGCAACTCGGTCTTGGACTTCCAGGGCGGCCTCAGCCCCCACTAGGTTTTCCCCGGAGTCGGGTGGGCTCAGCTCTGCTGTGGGGCCTCCTACAAAGCGGAAGAGTCAATTAGGCTTAGAGCAAAGTCCAAACCCTGCAGCTCTCCCTCCCCTGCTTCCCCAAGATTTGGCCTAATCCTCAGAGCTGCGCCCACCCTCTCTCCCCACCCACCCACCACCAAACATTCACACAGTCATTATGTCCTGGACAAGAGGGGCAGGAGCTGGGAACAGTGCAAAGCATTGGGGATCTGAGAACCCCATCCTGTCCCTGCTGGGGGGGGGGGGCTAAAGCATTCACCACTCCAGGCATTTTCCCTTCTCCTGGCATCAAAAGCCTTTGCCCTCCTCATCTTCCAGGCAGCGCCCGTGCATGCCCCCTTCCAGGCGACAAGCCCCACCTGGCACCCTGCTTCTGTCCAGCCCTTGCAATTGCCCCGCCAGCCAGTCCCGGAGCACTTCCTCTGCTCCAGCCTTTCCTGGGCAATTTGCCTTTGTCTCCTGCAGACACCCATGGGATCCAGACCTGCGGCACCCTCTCGGCTTGGCTCTCAAGGACACCGGAGGCACTGGTGATGCGGAACAGAGCACAGCCCCACACCGACCTTCCTGTGGGGACCCCTTCTCCCTGGTACCAAGGGAAACCGAGCTAATTAGAAGAGGGGCTGCAGGCAGCTGGGGGAGGCAGCCTGGCGTCCCCGCCGGCGGGCCACCGGAGCTGGTCTGCTCAGGCACAAGCTGAAGTTGACTGCCAAAACTGCTATAAAACCCCAGGTCTGTCTAGAACTGTTTTCGGTTCCCCTAGACGCCCCCAGGTTCAATTATAGTCTTAAAAGCCCTAATACAAATGCAAGAATTTGTTGGCCTTCACCTAGGGGCGGGGCACGCCCCGCAATGGTGGCGCCTTTGTTATGGCACAGTCACTGAAACCCCTCATGCATTCCTTTTGTTCCAGAGTGGGGGTGGCGGGGACTGGGTGGGCTGTTGGGAGAGTTTGGAGAGCCAACATCAGGCCAGAGAATGGCTCAAACACCGCTATTCGAAAACCTCTCCTTCTCCCTTTTATATGATGTCTCCGAGAAAGAGATGCTGTAGAGAAATAAATATTTTGCCTTGTTGGTCACTGCTGGAAATCGAAGTTTTTTGGTGTGTTTTTTTTTTCTTTCCTTCTTTTTTTTTTCTTCTGCTGTAGGGCAATCCCATAATTGTGACTCGAAGCTTTAAGAGTTCTCAAGCTGCCTCTCCCCAATAACCCCCCTTCCCACCAGACCTTCTCCCTCCCTCACACTGTTACCGCCCTCTGTATAAGCCACAGTGGACAGATATGCCAAGCTCAAAACGAACAAATAATTTTGAGCTCAGTTCTCAGACATTCAAGGAGCGTGAAAGTTCTTGCGGCAAACCCGGAATAAAGAGTTCATTAAACCAACGTGTCTGCGAAGTATGATTTGTGATAAGCTACCCTTGTAAAGAGGGGAGTAGGAGCCACATAAACATTCATGCTAATAAATTAGTTTACTCCACTACAGAGTAATTACTCGATATTATTGATATTTACAACGGACATTCAAACGCAATGTTGAGCCATCATTTGGAGAAAATACATAATGAGAATATTCCTTTGCCGAGGCAATACATGATTAGATTTGTTACTGAGTCAGTTACAGTCAGCTCAGCAATAAATAAATAAATCGATGTTGACACTTAAATACCAAAGATCTTAGCGTTTATACTCGAAATCTCCCCAAGATATATAAATACTTTCAGCTACTTCCTGGATGGGGAGAGGGAAAAGGTTATTCTTTCTAATTTTCGACTTTGCTTCAGCGACATCCAGCTTCTTCCAAGAAGATAGGTGTGGGGAGGCCTCGGGGCTGGGCCCCTCCCAGCTCCTGGCCCTGCCCGGCTAATCTACCTCTTCTTTCCATCCTCCCGAGCATTATTCATTCAACCCTGCAGAATAGTGATCATTTTCCACCATCCTTTTTTTTTCTTTCCTCTTCCCAAGAAAACTAGACTCACACTAGCCCCTGAGGCCTGGGTCTCCTATCTTTACCGTAAGCCTCGCCTCTTCAAGGCGGCCTGGCACCCAAGGTGCTGGGCGTTTGGGAATCACATCTGTTTTCTTTGCATTGTGTCTCTTCTGTGGGATGAGTAGCAGGAAAGCGCAGAACCTTCTGAGTCTCTGCCCCGCACATCCCCGGCTTTCACGCTTTGCGCGGAAGGAGAGGAAGCATGTTAGTCCTTTCTCAGCCGCTCCCTGGCCCTCGCTCCCTCTTCACTGGCCCCAGTACCCCCACAGCTCTGGAGCTCACTCGCAGCCTGGCAGGCCCCCCAGGGTGCAGTCTGCCTAGGAGGCGACCCCTCGGCTGTCACCGCCTCTAGAGCAGCTCGGGCTCGCCTGTGCTGCGCGGCTCCCCGTCCTCAGCTTTCCAAGACCAGGCGCGCAGCGCGGGCGGACCAGCGCGCGGCTGCGCAGCCCCCGCGCCTCGGGCTCCGCCGAGCGACTCCGAACCCCGGCAGGCGGCGAGGAGGAGGGGGCTTCTCCAAGGGCAGGGGGTGGGGTGAGGAGGGCGGCAGGGAGGGTGGAGGGGAGGTGGATCCCGGGTAAGACGAAGGCCCTCCGGGACCTGCGGATCCCTGACAAACCGCGAGGGAAGCCGCCCTGGTTGTTGGCGGTTTAGGGACGGAAGGCACTAACGCGGTTCGGAAGTGACCATGAACGCGAGCGTGTAATCAGGGCACCGTGCAAATCGGGCGAGCCACGAGGCAGGCACATCCAGGGCCGCGGGCCCTGGCCCCGAAGGGGGTGCAGCCAGGGTCGGAGGCAGCCGTGGCTCCCAGAGCAAGGCTGCGGGAGGGGGACCGCGAAGAACAAGACGGCGCGAACCTGGATCCTCCCAGCGGACCGATTCCACGACCACGCGCGGGACGCGGCCACGCCGAGCTCCCACCCGGCCGCCCCCGGCCCGGGACACCCCTCACCGGGGAGTGGCGGGTGGCAGGAGCGGAGCTCTCACCGCCCTCGGCGCGCCGGAGGGCCGGGACCGTGCCGCTGAGCGCACTGGGGCGCACCCCAGCCCCGCCGCGCGCGCGCCGGGAGGCCCCCCAGCCAACATGAGTTACACCGGCGATTACGTGCTTTCGGTGAGAACACCGAGTGACGATCTGTTGCTTCCCCTGAGGTAGCTACAAAGAAAGGAAACCGGGGAGGGAGGGCGGGGGGGGGGGGGGGGGGGGGGGGGGGGGGGGGGGGGGGGGAAGGAAAGAGAGGGAGGGAGAGGGAAAGAGAGAGAGAGAGAGGGAAAAAAAAAAAAGGCCCGGGACTAGCTCGCAGCTTGTCAATTTCAACATCGGGTCACATGACCAGCACCTCCCTGCTAAGGATGGGGATAGATTTCCACGTCAGCTTACGTCTCCAAATTTCTACTTCACGGATCCGCTTCAAAGAGGCAGCTGCAGCGGAGAATCATGTTAAGCTCGGCTACCGCGGAGAGCCCAAGGTAGCCCAATGATGGATTTTGATGAGCGTGGTCCCTGCTCCTCTAACATGTATTTGCCAAGTTGTACTTACTACGTCTCCGGTCCAGATTTCTCCAGCCTCCCTTCTTTCCTGCCCCAGACCCCGTCTTCGCGCCCAATGACATACTCCTACTCCTCCAACCTGCCCCAGGTCCAACCCGTGCGCGAGGTGACCTTCCGCGAGTACGCCATCGAGCCCGCCACTAAATGGCACGCCCGCGGCAACCTGGCGCACTGCTACGCCGCCGAGGAGCTCGCGCACAGAGACTGCCTGCAGGCGCCCAGCGCGGCCGGCGTGCCCGGCGACGTGCTGGCCAAGAGCTCGGCCAACGTCTACCACCACCCCACCCCCGCCGTCTCGTCCAATTTCTATAGCACCGTGGGCAGGAACGGCGTCCTGCCGCAGGCGTTCGACCAGTTTTTCGAGACGGCCTACGGCACCACGGACAACCTCGCCTCCGCCGACTACCCCGGGGACAAGAGCGCCGACAAGGGGCCCCCGGCGGCCGCGGCGGCGACCACCTCCGCGGCGGCGGCGGCGGCGACGGCGGCGACCGCGGCGACCGCGGCCACGGCCACGCCGGCAACTTCAAGTTCGGACGGCGGCGCCGGCGGCTGCCGGGAGGCGGCGGCGGAGGAGAAGGAGCAGCGGCGGCGGCGCCCCGAGAGCAGCAGCAGCCCCGAGTCGTCTTCCGGCCACACTGAGGACAGGGCCGGCGGCTCCAGTACGTATAAAGGCAGGGCCCTGCGCCCTAGGAGAGGGGAGCTGGAGCCTAGCGCAGCGCCGCTGTTAAATTTTTATATGCTGTTTTATAAGCATATAAGGTTTATGAAGGGCCTTTAGGTTTCCCCCCAACAAAACTTCGTTATAAAAGGCGGGATCACGTGGCGAGTGCTGAAATTGGCCGTGAAATACCCACCGGCCAAGGCATGCCTGCGAGAAAACACCCTCCCTTTTCCCCCCTTTTTTCCCCTGCTCCGCGCCCAAGCCCGGCAGCTCGACCCCGCGCGCGGGGCCAGCAGGGGCTGCGGAGCCGGAGGTGGGCGCCTGTAAATTCCCCCTGCGAGGGCTCCGGGAGCCTTTGATAGCGAGGTAATCCGGAGATTTTTATAAAAACCATGTGTTGCGCCGGCTCTCCAGGCCGGGCCGGGATTCAAAGGCGTCGCTGTTTAACGATGGCGCGGGAAGCGTGTTGCACAGATAAAATAGCCCGCTTAGCTCGAGCAATATATTAACAGAAACAAATTAACCCAAAGTTGGCCTTTTTGTCCAAAGGAAGCCATTTTCCTCCTGCCCGCTGGCAATTACGTGCCGCCTTCTGTCCAGCCGCTTGTGACTCACAGTCGCTGTTTTGGTCTGTCAAAAGCGGGATTTTCTTTAGGTCCCATGGAGGTTTGCCCAAAGGGGGAGCCAGTGGAGCCTGCCCTCCCGACGCTTGGGGGAACCCCTCTTCCCTCCACCCCATGAAACAAGCAGCCCTGCCCTGGGGGGACCCGATGGCTGTGTGGCCCTGGGCTCTGAGAAGGCCCAGGGTAGGGGTTCCCACCGCCTTCTCCTGACCTGGAGGCCTGGAGGCTGGCCCAGGAGCCAGGAGCTGAGGGCCGGGACTCCGGCTGACAAAGAACCAGCAGCCGCCCCAGATGTTAATGAGGGGAAGCCTGGGGCTGGGGCTGCCTTTACAGCCTCCTCTGGACCGGCCACCAGGTGCTGGAAGGTGAAATGTCCTCGGGTGGCTGTTTGTTTAGTCTGGCCAAGCTGGAGGCCGCCGGCAACCCCCACTCGGCTGCTTTGAAAGCAGCCTCCCGGCTCAAACTTGCCTGTTGCTGTGAGGAGCCCTCCTTCTGCTCTGGAGGCAGCCTCCGCAGCCTCCCTGGGGGCCTATCTAGGGAGCTGGCTTTTATCTGGGGCTGAGCCTCCGCCTGCATCCAGTCCCCAGACCACAAGAGAAGCCTGAAGGTAGGGGTCTGGGGAGACCTTGAAAGGGCTTGGGCAGGGCTTCCAGTCCCTGGGGCCAGCCCCTTTCCTCCTCTGGGGGCTCTGGGATGGGTTGCAGCCCTTACACCTGGCTCACTCCTGCCTCTTCCTCCTCCCTCCACAGGTGGCCAGCGCACCCGGAAAAAGCGCTGCCCCTACACCAAGTACCAGATCCGTGAGCTGGAGCGGGAGTTCTTCTTCAGCGTGTACATCAACAAAGAGAAGCGCCTGCAGCTCTCTCGCATGCTCAACCTCACCGATCGTCAAGTCAAAATCTGGTTTCAAAACAGAAGAATGAAGGAAAAAAAAATTAACAGAGACCGGTTACAGTATTACTCGGCCAACCCACTCCTCTAAGGTCCCAGCCAGCTGGAATCAGGTGGGGGGCTTCATACACGTAAGATTATACGCAGATTTGCCCTTGACCAGGTCAGGGCACACACACGGTGACTTTGGAAGAGAAGAGGTGTGCAAGAGAGGGGCCACTACAGGGAGACAGCCTCCAAGGAGGCGGCCCGGGACTCTCTTGGGCATCTGTGGTTAAGATTCCTAACAATGATTGGATTCAGAGACTTGTGCATCAAGGAGGATGAATGGTTTGGGGCCCCTGGTGGTTCATTCTTGGAGACTGCGGAGCTTCAGGCTGGGTGTGGTCTCCACCAGGGACTGGGCTTCCTGCCAGGCCCCTTGGAGATCGACCCCCACCCAGGACCCTCCACTTGGAGCCTGTCCGCCCCCCAGGCATCAGGAAGCTAGTCCATCTCCAAAACCAGCTTGGGGACAGGAGCAGGAGGAAAGGGGAGGGTGCCTAGATACCCAGAATGGGGCTGCTCTCCAGAGCCAGCATGAAAGGTGACTGGACCAAGGTGGCTGTGAGGTGGGAGAGGGCTGCTGATTCTTGAGGGAAAACAAACAAACAAAAAAAACAGGCTAGGATTCCAGGTGGCATTAGTGGCCTTCCACTCCTCCTAGCCACTCACCGCACTGTCTCAATCCTGAGCTTTTTAGCAGTTGCCTCCTGCAGTCCACCTAGTTTTCCCTAGTCAAGAGGGTCTTCACCCTGGCCTCCACTCAGGCAGGCCTCAAGCCTGCTTGCAGAGTATTCTATTCCCCAAGGTGGAAGACATCAAAAAGCAGAGAGGCTGTGCCCAGGCGCTGGCCCCTACATCTCTGCAGGAAATGCCTGTGGAGTGCAGCAGCTTGCCAAAGCTTCTGCCACACTTAATGGAAGCTTGGATTTGCTCAGCAGAGGAGCCGGCCCGGTCAGCGGTCCTCAGCTATGAGGGGCTCAAGTCCCCCAAAACACCCGGTTCCAGCACCACACTCTACCCTTCAAGGCCCCCGGAACTGAGCTTGGAAGCTTTCAGCGACCTTCCAAGAGCTCAAGAGTGATTTGGAATTATTTTAAAAGATAAATATTATATTATATATATATATATTTCCCTGCAGGAACCAAAGCGAATTTTAAAAGATGCAATGTAGAGAGAGAAAAAGATGATGAAAATATTTAAAGGCTCTATCTGTTTACAGTGTTCCACGGTTAAACTCACTCACTGCTAAGAATATTTGAATGTACGCTTCATACAGGGATGGTGTTCAAAAGACTTGTAAATAAAGAAACCATAACCTATTTTGTTTGAATACTTTTTTTTTTTTTTTGCCATTAGTTGATTTCCTCTTGGGGTGGGAGAGGGGGCAGGAAAGGTCGGGAATGGTCTTTTTAATTTCTTGCAATATTTTGAAAGCGTTGGGGGTTTTCCTTGAGGTAGTTCTGCCTCACAGTGTCGGGGGACCTCAGCTAAGAAAGCCGGGCCCCCGCCCATTGAACCTGCCTCCCTGTGCTAAGAAGCGCCTGGTGGCTCTGCTTGTAAAGGAGTGTTGGCTTGTCCTCTGTTCTCGCCCATCGCGGATGTCGCAGCATGTATACAAGCGACAGGGCACAAGGAAAATAAAGACTGTGGAAACTTGAGCATTGGGTCCTGGTGTGACATTTCTCTCCTTGCTCACCTTTTACTGCCAAATGTCTACCCCATCACCCCCCGCTGCCACCACCACCACCACCACCACCACCATACACACACCAGCAAAGGGGCAAGTTACCAGGCCCCTGAGGGGGTTGGGAGGTGACTTAGGATTTAATTCCACTAGCAGCCAGGCTTAGGAAGCCAAGAGACTGGCCGGGTCCTTTGAGGAAATGGGGTCCCCGGAATTGGGTATCTCAGACTTGGAATATGATTTCATCCTCTGACCGCCCCAGCCCTGGGAGAAAACCTTAGGCCTTACGTGGTCAATGGATCTGACCCCAGGCTGGGCTCTCTCACCTTGGGACCAGCAGGACTGACGTGGAACCACTGTAGGGTGCTCTGGGGAGCCCTTCAGCAAGAGGGAGAAGGGTCTGGGTACAAAGACAGAGCAGACTCTCAGGGTGCTTTCTCGCCAGCTCCCAGCTGACATTGCCTTTTCCTTTTGGGGAAAGAAAGATGCCGCTTCTTCGCTTCTTCTTTGTTTCCTGCCTTTGAACTTCTGCCTTAAAATTGGACATCACCATCACCATAACCTTGAGGGGCAGGGCGGAGAGGCCAGAGCCTTTTGTTGCCACCCCACCCCCACCCCACCCTCTCCCCAGCCACCCAGGCAGGGCCTGAGCAGCAGACAGGATCCAACTGGGAGAGGGGCCCCAGGCCCCAGGTCCCAGGCCCCACATTGTTTATCTGTTTGTGTGTTTGTCTAACTGGCGCGATTGGGAACCTCGAGCTCAAAGGGGAGTGGGACAGACCCCGGAGATGAATGTGTAGGTTGATAGACAGACACAGAGGTGAACAAGGACTCTTCAGAGGGGCTGGGAGGGGGTGGGCAGGGAAGCCCAAGGTTTAAGGAAAGACTTCCTTTGGGATGGTTGAAGATTAACCAGAGTCTCCCAAGTTGCTAGAGGGAGTCTAGCCAGAAGGACTGTTCACAGGCGGGCGGCGAGCGGGCGAGGGTTTGATTTCTGAGCCCTATAAAAGCCCATCCTCCGATGGCTGTGACAATGTGGTCGTAAACCCGTCCGGGGCCGGCCAATTTGCATATTTGGAATGCGCCGCTATAAACCCGGCTGGGGTTTTGCAGCAATTTCTTAGATGTAAAAGTGAGATCTCTTTAGCAGCGGGCTGGGCACATTCTCTCGCTGTCTCTGCCTGGAGCCTGCTTCCCGCTCCCGGCTCGGGTCGGAGTTTGGGCCCGGCGTAGGCGCTCAGCCGCCACGAGATGGCGCACTTCCGATCAATGTCAAAGCCGCCGCCGGGGAGCCGGGAACCCCAGCGCGATTCTTGGCCTTTGTTCGCTCCTGATACTAAGAGCTGCACGTTACATTATTTCACTTGTCCCGCTCCCTTTCATCTCCAAAAAGGGGTGCTCACCTGCAAGATGTGGCTGGTGCTGTCATTGAAAGCAACGCGCCTTCTCTAGGCCTGGCGGGCGTTCTTGGCGCGGAGAAGCCAGCTGTCCCTTGGCAGGGATTTCTTCGGAAATGTGTCCAGGTAAGAGGCCACAAGTTTAGCGGGTTCAAGCGGGCTGGGGCGGGAGTAGGGAGGTGGCCGATGTCTGAGCAGGGCAGGGGAGAGCGGCTGGGTTCGTGCGCCCCGGGGTGACGCTCTCCGTGGTCAGCCCACCTACCCCCGCCTTGCTCCCTAAGGTTGGAAAGGGGACGTCTAAGTGGAGACGTTGAGGATTTCAGCTCCTTGAGCCGCTGAAAACCCAAGTCAATCCTTCCATTTTGTGAAAGTATTCAGAACGGGATGGGGGCGGGGGGGGGCATCTAAGAGAAAGAGTCTGAGCTGGGCTGGGGTAGGCGTGTGTGTAGGGGGAAAAGAGATGGCGGGACTGGAGGAAAACAGAAAGTTTCTACTCCAAACAATGAGGTGGTCGGCAACCGTGGTCGCTGGGGCGGGCTCCCTGGGGCAGACGGCGGTGGTCGCTGATCTCCAACTAGGTGCGGCCTCTAGGTCTGCCTGGCAGGCGGGGGGAAAATCTTTGTTCCCCAAAAGGCCAATTCAGAAAAGTGGCATTTGATTTTCGAGGCTTCCAGCTAAGTCTGTGTCACTTATTTGGACGGTACCGCTGTAAACCTGGCTGGGATTTTGCAGCAATTCCTTAGATGTAAAATTGAGATCCTTTGCATATTTTGCAAGGATGCGACCATTGTACTGGCAAATGCCTATATATAGTTAAAAAGCTGGCGCTGAGGACAAGCTAGGGGCAACCATCCCTCCGTCAGGGTTGTCATAAGACAATTTCAAAATAATCATTTCGCTTACATTTTGGAGGGCAGATTCAAATTCCCTCTTTTCCTATATTTCCATCTTTATTCCAATATGTTTTCATATGGTTTCTTGAGATGGTTATTTTTTTCACAAGCATGCAGTGCATGGGTGTGTGGAGGGGGGAAATCTTAGAGAAAATAAGTGCTGCCAGTGTGTGTGTATGTGTGTGTATACACATGTGTAAATTTTCACCTTCAAAGTCACGAGTCACTAGTCTTCGTTGAGCACAGGCCCCCAAAGTCTGCCAGAATAAGGCAGCCCCCGGGGTGGGCGCCCACACGGCGCTGTCTGCAGCCTGAGCCATCCCTAAAATCCCAGAGCAGAGCTGCCTGGACTTTCAAAGACAGAGGCAGTTTATTAGGGACAAAACTAAGAATATTGCGGTTTAGGATGTGTGTGAAAAGGCCCCAACGCTTCCCCTATCAGGAGAACAGGACCGGCTCAGTGGATTTAGAAAGAATTAAAAAAGAGTAAAGTGGGTTGTTTTGCACCTGATCGACTCAAAGCAAATACATCAAATATCCCTGGAAATATCACTATTCCTAAAGATGACGTGGGAAAGAATGTCACTGCTTATAACATTTTTTTTTCTAATTCTGCAGTAAATGCAGGAATCAGAGCAGTCCAGCATTTTTGTTAAAGGGGATATGTGAGGGTAGTGTTGATTTTTCCTCGGTGGGCCAAAGCCCAACTCTGTGGCCGGTCTGAGTGCTAAAAACATTCAGATAGAAACTGTTTACTGCCTGTCTCGATCTCAGGAACTAGTACGTTTTCAGGAACTTTTGGTAATCACAGTTTGATTCTTGTGGTGGTTTGCAAGGGCTTTCTCAGGAGGAGGAATCCGCTGCCTGGGAACTGCATCGCCAAAGGGTTTATTCCACTTGCGTGGCTGGCCTGTACGCTGGCTCCACGGCCGTGGGGGAGGGAGTATTACTACCCAGGTAGAAATAGGCGACATTTACTCGCTCTGGCAGGCCTGGTGGAAGCAAGCAGTCACCGAGTTTTAGGTCAAAGGCGTCCAGAAGGCGAGGGAGAAATTCAGCAGCTGGGAAGGAGGGGGAAAGGAAGAGAGGCAAACGGGAGAGGGAGAGCGGAGAGAGTGTGTCCTACAGACAGCCTCGCTGCAATTGAATTGCTTTTCTTAATCTCTGGAAGGGGGAGGGGAGCACTTGAGGGAAGCCGAGGCGTTCGATAAATGGAATAGTCTATTGAGCAAGCGAACACCTCGGCTTTACAGTCTGGGGAGTGGGGAACCTTGGGGGCGGTCAGGGACGCCGAGAGCTCCAGGCCGACTGAGAGGGCTTAACTTGAGCTTCTGCTACGTTGATACCTTCTTGTTCCAACCAGCAGGCCAGTGTGCGTCCCAAGCTTACCCGCAGCAACTCCTTAGGCTTTCGGAGCTGCAGGCCCAGCTTGGGGTTGGACCATGGTCCTAGGTCAGAGAGGGGCTCTCACGCAGGTTTACAGACTTAAAAAAAAAAATAAAGCAAGAAACAACACAAAAGAAACATCCCAATTGGTTTATTACAAGGGGTTGGGTGGAGGAATGATGCTGGAGAAAAACATCCAGCTCTCCCCAAGGCTCGGGGAAGGCCCAGGTGCCAAGGCCATGCTCTGGGAGCCGGGAGCCTTCTTGCAGCAGATGCAGCATCAAGCTGACTTCTGTAGCTTGGATGGGCACGTGCATGCTCTTGGATCCCATCCAGCCTAGAAGCCCATTTGGCCACTCTACCGGGTCCTGATCAGACCAGGCCGGAGCTGCTTACACAGGGCACCCGGTTTGTCTGACCAGTCCGATCATCGAGGGCACTGAATTCCGGGAGAGTCCTGGAACATCCTGGAGGGCCTTGGCTTTGAGGGGGTCTCTGAACTCCTGAAAAAGGATGGGTCAAATTGTGGGACCGCACAGACTACCATTTTCCACAGGTCAAGAGGCGGGACTTGGCCTTAGCTTTGCAAAGGGGCCTTAACTTCCAAAAAGGTGAAGAAAGATGGGTTTGGATCAGAGTCTTTCACTTTATTTTCTTAGCCGCCCCTCTCAAGTAGTCTATCCTGTGGCCCCAACCTGAGGCCTGGGTAATTGCTTTCTGCATCTAGTCTGAAGAGGCCCAAGGTCCTGGCCCACTGGCCTGATGGGGCTCATGTTTTCCTCAAGAAATCCTCTCTTGTTCTTGCGACCTACTTTCCACTTGGCAGAGCTTTCCTGGGAGGCATGAGCAGCAGTGAGGGGCAAAGCCCAGGCTCAGGTAGCCCTGGGCTTTGTGGCATTTCTCCGCAGCACTCGTGAGCATAGCAGTGCTGTCAGCTGCACCCTCCGGGCAAGGCAAGCCCCGCAAGGACCAGGCCCATCGGAGAAGGGCCCAAGGCTGCGGCGCTCTGAGGCTCAAGGTCGTGGGCCTCAGGGGCTCAGCCAGGTTAGAATTTGCCTCGGTCTTGTTCGCGAGAGCGACGCGGAGCGAGAAGGGTAGTTCCTAGGCTCCCGCACTTGGTTCTGCCGCGGGGATGCCGCAGCCTCAAGGCTATCAGATTGGGAAGAACTGGCTTGCTCTATCACCTTCTCGATTCCCTCTCCCTCCGTTCTTCCCGCCTTCTGTCCCTCTCCATCTTTCTCCCTCCCTTTCCCTTTTCTCCGTCCCAGATGCCCGGTCCGCAGAGTCAGTAACCTCGGGGAGCAGAGGTGGAAGCGGTCGGAGCGCAGCGCAGCGCAGCGCAAGCCTTGGCGCGGCTCCGGGGCTCTGCGCTCCAGCAGCAGCTGCCCACAGAGACCGCAGAGACAGCCAGCTGCTGGGCTCTGTCGCCCGCTGTCCCCAGAGCTCTCCCTGGGTCCTCTCCGGCTTCGCTTCCTCCTTGGACTTGGTTTATACTTGGAAGAACAAGGCCACATGCCCGACAAATCACCCAGGATGCAAGGGTCTCTCCCCGCGCTCAGAGCCCTGCACGGTTGGCTGCCTGGGATCCCTGTGTGCAGCAGCCCCAGTCATGGCCTCTGCAGGGGCTGGAGATGGTGGGGCAGGCCGGCCTGGGGCATCCTGGGGAGCTGCAGCCCGCAGGCCAGGGGCAAGGCCGCGACCTCCCGGGCTCCACTGGATCCGGCCGGAAAAGGTCGAGTTTCCTGAGACAAGTATGAGGCCCACACTTAGGGGCTAGCGCCAAGGGCCCGCCGTTTCCAGTTAGTTGACTTAGAGCAGGTCCTGGCGGCCAAGGAAGAAGGAGGCCTGGGGGTGTGCTGAGCAGAGCGCCTATCCCCTAAAGGCTGCCATCTCTGGGCCAGAAGCCCAGCCCTGCCCCGCAGGGAACAGATCTCCTCACCTGGGCCTCCTTAAAATGCGTATACTGCGGGAGTGAGGGCTGCTCCAGCCGGGTTTGGAGGGGAGGAGGAAGGAGGGAGGGGACGGGAAGGCAGGAGTGTGGTGACACTGGTTTCTGTCCTGTGTAGCCTCCAAGAGCATGCGAATGCTAAGGCTGAAGGGAGAACTCGAGAATACTGTGTCAGAGGTGTCTGTGACCACCTCTCCTCCGAGTTTCCCCTCCTGGTCCTCACCCAGGGGAGACCAAAGACCCTGCCTGAAGACCAATGTTCTTTCACTTCCCTGGAAGGGCTTGGAGCTTGGAGCTTGGAGCTTGGAGCCGGAAGGGGTGATGGGGCTGGAGGGGAGAGGAGGGCTGGATCTGGACTTAGAATGGGGGTGGAGGAGTCTTCCAGGTTGCCAGTTCCTTCCACAATTCCCACTCATGCTAGCCCACCAAGGTCCACCCAGCAGCAAGCCAGGTATGGGCACCAGAGGCCAAGAGCCCAACTAGACCCACAGATCGGCAGAGGAGCGCCCAGGGGGCCAGGGCATCACACTCTGGGGAAATTCTGTGTGGGATGCAAAAATTAAGTGGCAATTGCCAGCTTCCAGTCGCTCTGGACTCCAGGCACTCTGAGGGACCAGGTCTGCCACTTTGGGGAGAGAGCTGCAGACCTGAATGGGGAGAGGTCCAGGCTCCGAGGGGACCCCTGAGTGTGTAGAGTGGACGGAGAGCTGGTGGCAAATTCCGAAATAAGGAAGGGGAGCACCCAAGGCGGGCCAGGGTGCGCACCATCAACACCGGGCTGGTTAGCCGCGCGGGGGGGCCGAAGGACCCTTCAAACACAGTTCCAAGGAGGGTTCACGTCAGGGCAGGGGCCGGGCGAGCCCAAGGGCCGGCCAGGTTCCTCCCCCCCGAGCCCGGCCACCTCGGGGCGGCCCCGCAGCTCCCCGCCTTGGGGCTGAGGTATGGGGTGTGCGTCGCGCGGTCCCGTCAATACAGATTACATATTTATATCAATCGCGGGCTCGGAGGGCGCCCTCGGAGAGCGGCCCCAAGCCTACGAAATCAAACTGGGAGTGGTCGCGCGGCCACGCTGGCTCGGGATTGGCTGCGGGCGCCCGCCGCGGCGCGGGGGGATCGCTAATCGTATTCAGCATGTTTTGCACAAGAAATGTCAGCCAGAAAGGGCTATCTGCTCCCTTCGCCAAATTATCCCACAACAATGTCATGCTCGGAGAGCCCCGCCGCGAACTCTTTCCTGGTCGACTCGCTCATCAGCTCCGGCAGGGTCGAGGCCGGCGGCGGCGGCGGCGGCGGCGCGGGGGGCGGCGGCTACTTCGCCCACGGCGGGGTCTACCTGCAGCCGGCCGCCGACCTGCCCTACGGGCTGCAGAGCTGCGGGCTCTTCCCGGCTCTGGGCGGCAAGCGCAATGAGGCGGCGTCGCCGGGCGGCGGCGGCGGCGGCGGCGGGGGCCTGGGTCCCGGCTCGCACGGCTACCCGCCCGCGCCTATAGACCTGTGGCTGGAGGCGCCCCGGTCCTGCCGGATGGAGCCGCCGGAGGGGCCGCCGCCGCAGCCCCAGCCGCCGCCGCCGCCCCCGCCGCCGCAGCCCCAGCCCCCGCCGCAGGCCACGTCGTGCTCTTTCGCGCAGAACATCAAAGAGGAGAGCTCCTACTGCCTCTACGACGCGGCGGACAAATGCCCCAAAGGCGCGGCCGCCGCCGCCGCCGCCGAGCTGGCCCCCTTCCCGCGGGGCCCGGCGCCCGACGGCTGCGCCCTGGGCAGTGCCGGTGGGGTGCCGGTGCCCGGCTACTTCCGCCTCTCGCAGGCCTACGGCGCGGCCAAGGGCTACGGCGGCGGCGCGCAGCCGCTGGGCGCCGGCCCGTTCCCCTCGCAGCCCCCCGGGCGCGGCTTCGACCCGCCACCTGCGCTGGCCTCCGGCTCGGCGGACGCGGCCCGCAAGGAGCCAGCCCTCGAGTCGCCGCCGCCCCCCGCGCTGACATGCGGCGGCGGCGGCGGGGGCTCGCAGGGCGACGAGGAGGCTCACGCGTCGTCCTCGGCCGCCGAGGAGCTGTCCCCGGCCCCTTCCGAGAGCAGCAAAGCCTCGCCCGAGAAGGACTCCCTGGGTAAGCAGGGCGCGCACGGCCGCAGGCGGCGAGCGCAGGGACGGAGCAGGAAGCCAGGCGTCCGCGCCGCAGCCGCCCGGCCTTGGCCTGAGCTGCAGGCAGCCTGACCTTGTGAACTTGCTTTTTAATATTTGGGCGTGGGGGACGCCGTAAAAATTCATGTCCAGCTCAGTGCCCCACACCGAGACGTCCTCTGCGCTGGCCTCGGCTCACCCCGGCTGGGGGGCGAGGATCCCGGCGAGCAGCCCCCCTCTCGAGCGTGTCCTCCGTGGGCCGGAGCATCCTCACCCGTGGGTCTGGGCCCAGGCTGCGAGGCGCGGCCCACGCGGGGGAGGGGAGGGAGGGCGAGTGGCTCGCCCGCAGATAGCACGGATGTTTGTAAGGCATCCAAAATAAGCAGCCGCCAGCACCAATAAATAAGCCCATTAACCGGCGAAGTTCGAGTTTACGATCCCCCAAGCTTTTTTCAAAGTTGCTGCAGGGGCGGGAATCCTTGTTGCGGGTAGAAGAAAGGCAAATCCGGCCCGGATGCCAGGGCCCTGAGCTGAGAGGCAGCGAGGGACCTTTTTGCTTTCCCTGGAGCTCAGCGTCGCCCAGACTGCACGTCCCTGGCTCCTGGAGAGACGTGAGGGCAGCAGGCCCTTGACCCCAATCCGTTTTTTGTGCCCTCCCCAAGTCCCAACCATGTCCGTCTTCCTCTCCTCGCTAGGCCTTGGGCAAGGAGGGGGCTGCAGTGAGACACGGCTAAGCTGCCCAACCCCCCTTCCAAGTCAGCACCCCGGGACCCCTGGCTGGGGGCTACAGGAAATGCTTGTATGCCTCAGGGCCAGATGCAAAGAGAAAATCAGGCATTAAGTTCAAGGTATACAGGCCTGTCCTCCCAGGCCCTTCGTTCTGCAAGCACCTGGCAGCTTTGTGCTAAAACAGGTGTTTGGAAAGAAGTGGATGAAAATGTGAATGGGGAGGGTGGGTGTAGATTGGGGGGGGGGCGTCCATCGGATTTTGCACGTTCCTTTTGGAGGAACTGCTCTTCCTGGGCAAGCAAGCTAACGGGGAACGGGAGTGTACCTCTGTATGTGTGACTTTGGGCATCCCTCTTGTGGCAGAGGCGGCCCATCTTCACCCCAGTAGTCAGCCCGCATGGCCTCGATTTAACCTTCTCCCCTTTATTCCCTTAAAATGCCAGGCAATACCAAAGGCGAAAACGCAGCCAACTGGCTTACGGCAAAGAGCGGCCGGAAGAAGCGCTGCCCCTACACGAAGCACCAGACGCTGGAGCTGGAGAAGGAGTTTCTGTTCAACATGTACCTTACACGAGAGCGGCGCCTCGAGATCAGCCGCAGCGTCCACCTCACGGACAGACAAGTCAAAATCTGGTTTCAGAACCGCAGGATGAAACTGAAGAAAATGAACCGAGAGAACCGGATCCGGGAGCTGACAGCCAACTTTAATTTTTCCTGATGAAGCTCCAGGCAATGCCGTTTCGTTTTTGTTTGTCCCCCTCCTCCCCCCTGCTTCCAGAGAGCCATTCTCCTCCCTCCGTCCTCGGCCTCTTCCCAGGAACTCGCACCTGTGCGGGCGCCCGTTCCTCCCCCCCACACTCGCCATCTCGCTGGCCATTACATCAGTGCAGGGTGGCTTGTTTTGACGTTTTGTTTCTTTGTCTGCTAGGTGCTGGTTTTTTGTTGTGTTCTGGGGGAAAAGCCATATCGCTCTAAAATCCTATGTAGAGAAAGATTGTCCTAAGTGTCAAGTGCGAACTGGGATGGTTTGTCGTCTGCATCACTCCACTGCTCAAAATGGCCCCTGTGCTCCCGGTGGAGCTGCTTTCCTGCGGGGGGCCAGGCAAACCCAGCCGGAAGGCCAGGTCCCCTTGTAGGCGCTGAGGTGAATGGCCTGAGGTCAATGGGCCTGAAGTGTTGGGCTGTGTTTCATCAGGGGATACAGCCCTGGGTTTCTTTTCTCTTTCTTCCTTTCTTCCTTGGCAAAGAGAGGGCTTCTGGGCACGGGCATACAGGTTGACAAAAAGGGCTTGACTTTGGCTGACTGGAACATGGAGGGAGTCAGAAAAATGACATTTTCCTTCCTCTGTAAGCTATCCCAGCTTTAAAAGAAAGAAAGAAAAAAGAAAAAAAGACCAGGATAAGGAAACTGCTCTTCCAGTTTGTGTAAGGTCTTGCATTGTGGGACTAAGTTATTTCCCTTTCCTCTGAATTTCCATATCCTCTGGCTATAGATAAATAACCTGATGTAGTTCTGTTTATACATGTGGATTTAGTGGATTTTTGTCATAAAGTAATCGTTACCACTGGTAACACACGACAAGCACACCACAACCCTCCCTATCTCGTGGAGGTTTGTCCCCACCTCCCCCTTTTTTTTTTTCTTCCTTTTTTTTTTTTCTTTCCAAAATTCGTGGAAGCCGAGGAGGGCTGGGGCAAGCGGAATAGACTAGAGAAGGGAGACATTGTTTGGTTTCCTTTATACTGTGAAGTTACATGCATAAAAGGGTCAAACCTGTAGGTGCAGAAAAAGAAAAAAAAACTATAAATGCAAATCTGTATAAATGTCTATTATTATGAAAAATTGCCAATCTTGTTTTATGCAAATGCATTCTATCGTTATTATAAATGTTAGTTCTAGCTCTATTTACTTCTAATCTTAAATCAGAATAAATTAATATTGTAATGCTGCTGTGCGTGGAAAAAAAAGATGATGTTTATGTTCTTATAGAAGAATAAAAGCTGTGGAATGAAGCTTTCTAATTTTACCTCTTTTTTTGACTTCTTATCTCTCCACCTTCCACTTTATTCCGTCCACCACTTTTACAACAGGAGGACTAGCCCGCGCCCCCTGCAATTACTTTAGGCATCTATTTAAATATTACCTAGACAGTCGTAATTTGTCTGGACCCTATAGCCCTGGTGCCGTAAGGTTTGTCGGCTTTTGTTCAGTTTTATGACTTGCTAGTATATCTGGATTGTGGCTGTCTTGGACCGGTGGTTTCAGTTGAGAGAGGAGCTTCATAGACAGAGGAAGCCAAACAGGATTTCTTTCGGGAGCCCCAGGGAGGCTCGCCCAGGCTGGTTTTGTGGGTCCCCTGGTCCTAGATGACCCCCAGTCTAGGAATCCCGGGAGCAGGCTGGGCCCACAGCGCCTCACTAGCGTCCGAGGCAGCGATTAGACAGACCGCGGCCGGGCCGGCTGCCTGGACGCCCCCCTCCTCTCCCCCAGCGCAGCCTCCCCCACCTGGTCGCCCTCCGCGGGGCCACGCGTTTCCTGCTCGCGGGAGGTGGGGGGAGGCGACGGCGGGGGGAGGGGGCGCGGGAGCGCGCGCCCCGGCTGGCTGCCTGGCGGGGAGGGAGAGGGGGAGAGCGAGCGGTGGGGAGCGAGCGCGGGAGGCCGAGGCCAGACCGGGAGCCGGGCGCGGGGCTGTCCCTGGCGCTTGCGAGTCTCCCAGGGCCGCCGCCGCCGCTCGGCGCCCGCTCGCGGAGCTGCAAGACCCGGGAACCGGCGCGCGCACCGCTCGCTCGCTCTTCTCGCTCCCTCCCCTCCTCCTGTTTTCCTCTCTCGCCGTTAACTCACTTCCCTCCCTCTCCAAGGTTTACCTTACAGGGGCCGCGGGCTTCTCCCTCCGTACCGCCTTAGCGCGGCCCCGGACCCTGGCAGCGGCGGGCGCAGGTTGGCGAGGGGCCGGGCCGGGTGCGATCGCAGGGTTCTCCCGCGGCGGCGGCGGCGGCGGCGGCAGCGGCGGCGGCGGCAGCGGCGGCGGCGGCGGCGGCGGCGGGCGAGCACCAGAACTGGTCGGTGATTTAGGTAGTTTCCTGTTGTTGGGATCCACCTTTCTCTCGACAGCACGACACTGCCTTCATTACTTCAGTTGAAATCGGCTCCAGGTACCTGTGCGCGCGGAGGCCGGGCCGGGCCGGGCGGGGCATCCAGGCTCCGGTCGTGCCAGGCCTGCGGTGGCAAGCTGGGCTTTCCCCCCCTGCGCAAGAACCTCGTCCTTGCTTCCTTCTCAAGAGTTCTGCCAGGCTGCTGGCCTCACCCCCATCTCCACCTGGCCCCTGCAGGTACGGTCAGGTTAGCTGAGCCTTAGCGGACGCCGGGGGCGTGGTAGGAATTCTGGGCCCGGGGCCATTCAAGGTCAGGGGCGCACACTTCCATCCCCAGCCTCGCCTGCTCCTGGCCCTTGCCTAGCCAGGGACCCCGCCATTCTCCTGCCAAGCCAGGACAGCATCAACCCCAATCCAGGGCAGGAAATAAGAAAAGACCCCTTTGCCAGTGAACACCCCGGACAAACTAGAACGGACAAGGCAGACGGGCTGGGATCCTGGCCTTGTCCCTTACCCTTCTCTCTTGTAGCCGCTTTCCGCTCCCAGGAGTCGCTGTGGACGCGTTGCTTCCCTCTTTCCTCTTTCTTCTCTACCTTCTTCTCTTTACTTCTTCCTTTCTTTCCTTCCCTTTTCTTCAATTTTGTTTATTTTCTTTGATCGCTCTGTGTCCATTTCCCTCCCTATCTCCATTTCCTCTACTCCCCAGCTCTTCCTTCTGGAGGGACCTAAGCCTGGCTTGGGAAGAGTCAGGGTGGAAGCTGTCTTATTTTTTCTCTCTGGGCACTCAAGTAGAGACTGTATTCTGACAAGGAAGGGTTCGCTGGGGCTCCTGTCGTGGGCTGTGGATCTGAGCGCAGACGCGGCCTCGGTTACGATCACGACCGGATGGCGGCGGCCTTGCGTTCCTGCTCCATCGGTCAGCAACAGCAGCCTGGGAAATCCGCTTGGGGAGCATTCCCGAGGTTTTTGCAAGGAGGCCTCCGCCAGCTTCCCTGGAGGCGGGAGGCTCAGCCAGGCTCTTGGAGGGCGCTCTCCGGAAGCTTCCTGGGCTCTCCGGCCCTGCAGGTCTCAGCTCCTGCTTTAACCGTGATAAGGGAGCCCCACCAGGGCAAAGATCGGCTGCTTGCTTGCCAGTAGCTTCTATCAGGTTCAGAGTTGGTGGATATTGGATATGGCATCCTTGTGCAGAAGACTGCTGGAGAAAGGGACCTTCTAACAACTGTGTTTCAAATAATAGGGGAAAGGAATTTAAAATTTGGGAACCATTGGAATACAAAGTTGAGTCCGTATTCCAAGTTGTGCTGGAAGCCAGTCGGAGGAGTCTCATTTTTACTGGGAGCTAAAAACAACCTCCATCCCGCTCCAGCCCACACTCGCAGGCACATGGGGCCTTCAGGCTGCTTCCATCCAGCGGTGCTGCTTAGCTTCGGGCCAGCACTGTTTTCACTGCTTAGCCCGGGTCCTGGGTCCTGTGATCCGAAAGGCCCACATGGTGTTACCCTCAACTCCTCTCTGCCATTTCCAGGACCTGAGTATTGGATTTGTTTTTGGAGGCCAGGGTTTTAGAACTCTGGGCAAAAAGAGACAGTTTGTAACCACTCCCATTTATTCTTTCTTTATGCACACACAACCCCTTTTACTTCCAAAATAAAAGCAAACACAAAAACCTGAATGGTCGCTCCTCAAACCTCTGGGCTGAGGAGGGATATTTTTGGCTTTGGGATCCTCCCTCTCCCCCACCCCCCATTTTAGGCACCAGTGAGGGATCCATTAGTACTCAAGCCCTGCTAATTACTTCGTAGCTGTCCAATTTGGGGGGGGGCGCTAAGGCTATTTAAAGGGCGGCCTTTCTATTTTAAAATACTATAAATAATTCGTGTATTCTCTCGTGAATTATAAATAATTCGGGTACAAAAAAGTGGAAAAGGCAGCCAGTTTGCAGACAATTACAATTAGAAGCGAAGGTTTCCTCTGGGTTAATTTTCTTAATGAAAATCTCAGTGGTTCCCCAAGCTGCGGGATATTTGGGACACCTTGGGCTGGGGAGGGAGTGGGAATAGCCCAGAGGACTTTATAGGGAAAGGACAAATATTAGTGGGGGCGAGAACTGAGGTGGCCAGGACTCCGGGCCAGTGGTAGGAGTTTATTGTGTTGGTCACTTCCCTCTTCCTTCCTTCTTCCGGAGAGGGACCTCGTTGGTCTCCCTGTGGCTTTTCAGTTGGGGGTAGACCCTGGCATTTGAAGGTCCCTGTTGCAGTATAGGGGTGTCAGGGTTTGGGGAGGGTTACTGGGACGATTGGGGGGGATGAAGGCAAAAAAGCAAGAGATGGAAGCAGCCCAGTCCGCCCGCCCGCCCTCCCTCGCTGTCAGGGAAGTAAGCTAATGAGAAACACACTCTTGCAGGCACAGTGTTCACACGTGAATTTAATTACCCCGTTTTTAGGAGTCGCTGCTTTCCGTTTGTATTTGGTGGGGTTTTTTCTTCCAATTAACAAAGAGGCCGAGGCTGTTTAATTTATCCCTGAAAGGCTCTGGGGGTGAGAAGCACCCTCCTCAATCTGGTCCAGCTGAGGGATGGGATTAAAGTCAAGGCCCCATGCATCTCCCCGGTTTAATTTCTGGCCCTGGCCTTGAGCTGTGGCCGCCTCACACTGAGCAGCCCGGCCAGTGGGTTAGCCAGGCTGGCCTGCCAGGGGCAGTGTCCAGGGAAGGAAGGAAGGAAGGAAGGAAGGAAGGAAGGAAGGAAGGAAGGAAGGAAGGAAGGAAGGAAGGAAGGAAGGGAGGGAGGGAGGGAGGGAGGAAGGGAGGAAGGGAGGAAGGAAGGAAGGAAGGAAGGAAGGAAGGAAGGAAGGAAGGAAGGAAGGAAGGAAGGAAGGAAGGAAGGGGGACCTGAAGGATTCATACTGGGCTCCGAGGCCAGCCTCTCCCAAGCGGGCCTCCCGGCTACTGAGTCGCCAGGTCTCTTAGGCTGAATTCGCCTGTTACTGATGCTGCCTCATAGGGGTTTTTTGCAGCTCGGGTTAGGGGAGTGCGACTAGCAGATCTCGGCATTAGGGCCTCAGAGGTTGGAGCCGGGCTCCAGCGCCAGGCTTGTCCAAGGAGAGGAGGGGGGCTCATGGAACGCGGCCCCAGCAGGCCCCCAAACACTTGGCTCAGCGCTGGGCTGCTCCGTGGTCAGCGGTACATGGGTGCTGCCTGGACACCCTGTGATGGGGTCAGGCGGACTCCAGGGGCCCTGCACGGGCTGTGTCCTCCGGGCGGCCTGTCCCTGCCCAGCGCGCCCGGGCAGGGCCCGCGGCGGCTCCGTTTGGGACGGCTACTGCGTTGAATTTGACTTTCTGAAGCCGCCCCGGTAAACTCGCATCTCTGGGGACCGCGGGGGGATTATTTACACGGAGCCTGCCAACCCAACACAACAGTCTAATTTAACCTTTCCAAGTCCTCGTAAATTTTTACAACTGGGAGCCACGGCGAGGTAAACGAATCTGTTGGTTGTTCCCAACTTCCCACCAGCCTGTGTGGCTTCTGAAACAATAACTCCTTATGAAATATAAATATAGATTTAAATACAGTAGAGCGAGAATGCGATTTGCCTGCTTTTTTTATGGCTTCAATTATTGTCTAATTTTATGTTGGGGGCTCTGCCGGCCGCACTCGCACGCGGGACCCGCGCCGGCTGATGGCGTGATTAATTGTGATATAAAATAGTCCGCTGAAGAAGTGTGTGTCTGGTGGTGGCGGTGCGAATGGGGAGGGAGTCCAGAGGCAAGGCCAGATTTGATCTTTTAATCTTCGTTGGCCACAATTAAAACAAACCCGATCGTTGAGCGCTGCGATCTCTTTGCATAAAAACATATGGCTTTTGCTATAAAAATTATGACTGCAAAACACCGGGCCATTAATAGCGTGCGGAGTGATTTACGCGTTATTGTTCTGCTGGGCGGCCACGTGACGCGCGTGGCCAATGGGGGCGCGGGCGCCGGCAACTTATTAGGTGACTGTACTTCCCTCCCCGGTGCCACCAAGTTGTTACATGAAATCTGCAGTTTCATAATTTCCACGGGTCAGGCCGGCCGGCAGGGCGCGGGGGCGCGGCGATGGCCACCACGGGGGCCCTGGGCAACTACTATGTGGACTCCTTCCTGCTGGGCGCTGACGCCTCGGACGAGCTGGGCGCCGGACGCTATGCTCCGGGGGCCCTGGGTCAGCCCGCCCGGCAGGCGGCGGCACTGGCCGAGCACCCCGACTTCAGCCCATGCAGCTTCCAGTCCAAGGCGGCGGTGTTCGGCGCCTCCTGGAACCCGGTGCACGCCGCGGGCGCCAACACGGTGCCCGCGGTCTATCACCACCATCACCACCACCCCTATGTGCACCCCCAGGCGCCCGTGGCGGCGGCGGCGCCGGATGGCAGGTACATGCGCTCCTGGCTGGAGCCCACGCCTGGTGCGCTCTCCTTCGCGGGCTTGCCCTCCAGCCGGCCTTACGGCATTAAACCTGAACCGCTGTCGGCCAGAAGGGGTGACTGTCCCACGCTTGACACTCACACTCTGTCCCTGACTGACTATGCTTGTGGTTCTCCTCCAGTTGATAGAGAGAAACAGCCCAGCGAAGGCGCCTTCTCCGAAAACAATGCTGAGAATGAGAGCGGCGGAGACAAGCCCCCCATCGATCCCAGTAAGTGTCTCCTCCCTCCGAACGGGCTGCCGCCTCCACGCTGGCCACCCGGATCTGCCAGCCCGCCAGCTTTCTCTGGAGCCTGCCTTTTGCACGCCTGGGAGCCTCCTGAGCAGAGGCCCGGAGCCAGAAGTTGCTGTTTGGGATGCCTCGGATGGAGGCCCCCAAGGCCACCGCGTTTTGACAAGCGGCCTGCTGGGCTGGCGGGGAGGAGGTGGCCGCTACCGAGAGAGGGGGCGGGGCGGGTGCTGCGGGCACAGCCAAGACCGGCCACCCTCTCGCTGCTGCCCCGACCAGACCGAGATCCTTTGGGCCGTTCTTCTTCGAAAGCAACGTCTCAGAGTCTTTTGTGACTAAATGATCCCGGAGCGGTGGCTGCCTGCGCCGGGGACGCTGGGGAAGACGGCCGCTTCCCTCCACTTCTTGCCGTCAGCCGATGGCGGTGTAAATCCTGCCCAAGATGAGGCAGCAAGCTCCCGGGCCAGGAGGGTCCCCAGGCCAGATTATTCTAATAAACCGGAGAAGTGATCAACGGCCTTAGGGCGTCTAGGGGCCAAATATAGGCCTGTGCACTCCCACGGCCTTCCAGGGTCAAACAAGGCGTGGGGAGAGGAGAAGGGAAGGTGGGGAAGGGAGGACACACTGAGTTATTGCGAGGGAGCAAAGAATATTCATCTTGCCACGCGAATACAGGGCAGCATGGTTTCCCCCTGCCCGGCAAGAAGGAGATCTGTTTTCCAGTTTCACTCATCACACAATGTTCGGAAAGTGGGTGGGGAGAGGAAAGAACAGGAGCGCCGAGGAGGAGAAAGCAGGGCCTCCGCGGGGAGGGGAGCGGAGATTTTACTGCGCGCAATTGTAAGTGACCGTCCCCGCATCTGTCTGCCAGGGGTCCATTGTGTCCCAGGCTCTGCCGCCTTCCCTAACCAATTCAGCAGCATCCTGCACGGTGGCCGGTGGCTGGAGGCCCCAGGAGATTCCCCAGCCCCCAGCCGAGGTGTGTGGGGGTGTGTGCTTCTCCTTCTAAACCCCATTTCTCCCCCCCACTCCAACCCCCGTAGGCAACCCGGCTGCCAACTGGCTCCATGCTCGCTCCACGCGGAAGAAGCGCTGCCCCTACACTAAACATCAAACGCTGGAACTGGAGAAGGAGTTTCTGTTCAACATGTACCTCACCAGGGACCGCAGGTACGAGGTGGCCCGACTGCTCAACTTGACTGAAAGGCAGGTCAAGATCTGGTTCCAGAACCGCAGGATGAAAATGAAGAAAATCAACAAGGACCGAGCAAAAGACGAGTGATGCTGCTTGAGTTCATTTCGAAAGCAGATGGAGCGAGAGGGCGAGAGAAAGGACCGCCTGTCCCCTTCTCCCACCCCCATACCACCCCAGCCTCCACACCCCGCACAAAGCAGCCAAACTCCAGGCCTCATCTCTCCCCCTGGCAAACCTTTCTCAGGCGGGCTCCTTGGCCTGCCGCTCTCATGGAGGAGGTATCGTAAGCTTTCCATTTTCTGTTAAGACAAATAAATAAATAAAAAGAAGAAGGGGGCATTAGCGCTGATGGCTGTGTGTACGCTACCTTGTATATATTTTATAAAATCTACCTGTTCCTGATTTAAACAAACAAAAGAAAACAAAACAAAAAAAACCCCAACTACCTTTTTATAATGCACAACTGTTGACTTCGGGCTGTATAGATTTTAGTCTGTGTAGTTAATTTAATTTTCTCTTTGTTCGGCAGAGTGATCTGCCCCGATACTTGAACGCTGTGTTTTATTGTGGTAATTATGTTTTTTTTTTTGTGACTCAAACTTCTGTGCTGGGTGACGCACCCGTTGTGATTGTGAAAGCTAGAATTCAATTTGAACTCAGGTTGTTTATGAGGGGAGACAATTGCATAGAGTATAGCTCTGTAGTGGAATACGTCTTCTGTATAACTAGGCTGTATAACTAACCTTTGATTGTAAATTAGCTGTAAGGATTTCTCAGTGAAAAAAAAAATTTTTTTTAAAGAAAGGGTTCTCTGGGATGCATAGTTTCATGGTTTTCTCCATTTTTGAAATTCAGGCATTTTAGTTTCTACACGCTCGATAGACCTATCCGGTCCATTGTATATGATCCACATGTGAAAGAAAAAGCAATCAGACCAGCGAAAATACTGTGTTTGCACCAGACAAACAGGGAGGGAATTCGGAGCTATATGTACGTGCAGAAGGAACTACCTATGGTGTATGTTTAATTTTAACTGGGGGAAGGTGATCCTGTAATGGAGCTAATTTTATTGATAATAAATTATGCATTGTGAAACTGCCAGTGGCCTACGGTAGATTTGTATTCTTGGTGAATCTGGGGTTTCCCTCGGGCTGAACACACACTGTATATTTTGCAATAGTTACCTCGAGGCCTACTGACCAAATTGTTGTGTTGAGATATTTAACTTTTTTGCCAAATAAAATATATTGATTATTTTTATTTTATTTTATTTTTGCGGGTCAGCTCTTTGCATCTTCTCCTGGGGTAGGGGGGCCTTGATAGTCTCTGGGTGGGGCCTGTGCGATGCAAGAGGACAGAACCTCCATTTTGCTCTGCGGGGCTTTGGGGGGCTGGCCTGAGGGCTCGCACTGCCGGGGGCTCAACAGCCCCCACAGCGGAGTCCAGGAGGAAGGCGGAGGAAAGCTGGGGACACGAGAGCGGCGAGGCCGGGTCCCCCACTTCGTGTCCATTTGCCAGAAGGCCAGGAGGTCTCTGAGGCTGGCATCTGGGGTATCTCTAGCCAGCACCACTCTTCCATCTTGGCGCCCCAAGAATTGCCCAAAAGGATACTGATGGGCCTTCCCTGGTGTGGGGTGCGGGGAGCGTGGGGGCAGCGGACCATGAGCTGAGGGCCTGCTTTCTAAAGAGTCTCCGAGGAGGGAAACGGGAGCCCGATCGCCCCAACCACGTGGCTTCGGGAATAGATGTTTGGGAGCTCGCAAGCTTCTGGGGGTCGAAGGCCTGCGTTCCTGCACCCCCACCTCCTGTCGGGCTGGCCCTGGGGATGCTGGGCCCTGTTCCGCGCGCCCCTCCCCAAGCACAAGTCCTGGCAGAGGCAGGGCCCAGGCAAGCGAGGAGCCGGAGTGCCATAAAAGAAAATGAGGGCTGTTACTGTTTATGGGGTGTAAAGGGCTGCGGGGGGGAACGACCCAGCCTCGGAGCCCGAGCGCCTTCTAGATGTGACGGCGGGTTCGGCCTCATCTCCCCCTTTACCTTTCTTGCCCCCCTACCTCCCCCGCGACTTCTGCAAAGGTATCTGCATTCGGACACGGAAAAGGGGAACCAGGGCGCCGGGGACGGGGCGCCCCTCACTCCCCACCCCACCCCCACCCCGCCGCCAGGTTGCACGCCCTGTGTTGTTGCAGACAGAAGGGACTTCAAAGAATGGGCACGCAGGGTGCGCCATAAAGGCCGGGTCTGCGAACCGTCTGGAATTCGGCCCTTAATGAGTTTACAACTGTCCAGCCCCAATTAAGATTTTCCACCAAAGCCCTTTCATTTGTTTGCTCTGTCTGCCGCCGATAAAGCGCTTGCGGAAACAGCTCTCTTTTATGGGCACTGCCCTCTCGGCAGCGCAGATTCCGGACCCACGCAGACCCCCTGCCCCCCTGCCCCCGGGGCCGGCCTCGCGGGCTCCGGGAGTGGGGCGCCCGGCCCGCGGCGGGGCCGACGAAGTTCAGGCGCGGCGGCGACGGCTGCAGTGCCCCGGGCCGGCCAGCAGATGGCAGTGTGACTCCACGCAAGAGGCGCCCACGCCGCCATCTCCCGCCGCCGCCGCCCTGGGAAGTTCCTAAGATGTCGACTTGACGCGAGCCTTTCTGCAAGCGGAGCTCCACATCTGAGCGCACAGCGGCGGTGTGTCTTCCCGTCCTGCTCCCACCAGGGCGGATGCCTCACTGGGAAACGAGCGAGCGGTGCGGCGGGGGCTCGCGGGCCGGGGGCCCAGCCCTGCAGGACGGCAGCTCCCGGCGCGCGCACCTCCCGGGGTCACGGTCTCCAGCCCCGACACGCCTGGGCGCAGCGCGCGCTCGGAGAACCCGGCTGACCGGCGGACAGACACCGGGACTAACGGCCTACAGCCCCCCTGGACCTGATGACCCGCCCCCCTCCCCCAGAGGGTGTGCAGAGGGCGCAACCGGCCCAAAGGTCCTGGGCCCCGGGAGCCCCCAGAGGCTGCGCCCTGGCAAAGGTCCCGAGGAGTCAGCACCCGCGGGTGAGCCAGAACCCGGGGACTCGGCTGCCTTGAATACGTGACAATAAAATTAAGCGGCTGGAAATGGGGGTACAGACATTCGTGGTGATGTGTAGTGTAGGTCGGGCGGCCCAGTTGCCTAGGAATGGGCATCCTTGGGGACAGACCAGGCACTGCTTTGGCTATTCTAAAATAAAGATGATGTTTAGAAAGATTGAAAATAACACCCTAGCTCCAGAATAGGCGCTCAAGTCGCGAAAGCTGCCCCTGCTTTCTCTCGCCGCTGAATTTCCTGGGCAGTGGAGATACTGAGGCTGCTCTGGCATCCTCTGCTCCGGAGCCAGGAGGAGGGAGAGGACCCCATCAGGTCCATCCCGTCCCCCACCCTGCAGGGAGAACATGCCTTCCAGGAGGCACCCCGAGCGAAGATCAGCCCTCGGTGCAACATGGTTTCCCAGAGAAAATGCAAAAGCAAACAGGACTCTCCGAAGAAGCACACCAGCCTGTGAACACGGCACCGGCGCATTTATTTGGATTTTAAGAGTCTCTGCCAAGCCCACAAAATGTTTACAGCCTGCATCGCCGGCTGTACACGCCATAAAACGGGGGACTGGATTTTGGCTGACATCTCTCCCGGGTGTTCCTCCCTCTCCCCTCCCGCGTGTGCTCTCTCCCCTTCCCTTTCTCTGTCTATATACACACGTTGGCATTACAGACACATGCCTTCATTGCATTTCATTACATAACCCGGTGTCTCCTAGCAGCTGATGGCGAGGAGGGTTTTATAACTTCCCAAGCGCTGTCCGTGGCCGGGCATCCCAGCAGCAGATGGAAAGGTCGGTTTATGTCGCTACAAATAAATGGCAAAGGAGCAGGTCGGTGGCCACTGCTTCTCGCCCCAGGTCCCGGAGCCCAGGTAGGTGCAGGCCGGGGTATCTCTGAGGCCTCCTGCGCATTGCCAGGAGGCAGAAGGGACGTCTCTTGCCCTTGGCCTGCCGGTGTCTGGGAAGTGGCTCTCCCAGCTCGGCTGCCCTGCCCAGGACCCGCTTCCCCGGAAGCCGCCTGGACGAGATCCGCTGGCAGCCCCAGCTCCTGGGCACTCCTCGGGGATGGACCTGTCCCCGTGCCACAACTGGGGACTGCTTACTGGATGGAGAGCCGATGCTGGGGTCACTCGAGGGGCGCGGATAGAAACCGCCGCCGCAGTTTCTTTAGAGAAGCCATAGAGTTCTGGCGGGCTCCACTCTCTGCCCGAGAGCTGGGTTTACATTCTTGGCTGGATTTAAATGTTGAGGACAATCCATAACAAGATGTCGGGGAAACACAGATTGCTTGGCACACAGGGACCCAGCCCCAAGGTGCCGAGGCCCATGTCTTTATCTAAGGACAGGGTGGCAAGGAGAATCCTGGTGCCTGCCTCGGCCGCCTCAGGGAGTATTTCTGTGACTCTGATCATGAGTAACGCAGGGCAATGGTGTCTTTTCAGCCAAATATGTAGGAAGCCAATGGCTCAAGAGCACGCGGGTGCACAGGCCTTCTGGAAAGCCCGGCTCTGTCTGGCCTTTTCGTTTTAAAAGACTGCCACTCAAGGCCGGAGGGGAGAGGGAAGCCAGAAACGAAATGCAGGTTCCAGCACCCTCGGGACTTGGCCCCGTTGGGTGACACGGGTCCAGAGAGGCCAGGGCCTTTCGGGAAAGTATCCGGATCCTTCCTGGCCCAGGCAGAAAGGCAGCATGTCCTGCTGGAACCGTTTGGACTTGCCCGAGACAAACGCAGGCAGAGAGGAGCCTGTGGTGGGGACTTTCAGCGCTCTTGGCCGGGACTGCGTTCCTGCCTGCACTCCCCGAAACCTCACTCCCCGCTCCCCCTCCCGGTCACCTCCTCCCGGGCAGGTTCTACTGGAAACGCCATTGCCGCTGCTTTAGCCACGCGAGTCTAGGCAGACAGCCGCCCTCGGCTCGGACTTTCTCCTTGCATCTTGCTGTGTCACTCGAGGAACAATTTATCGGTCTAAAAGCAGTCTAATTCCTCCTCTTTGATCTGCTAGCCCCCTTCTTGTTTGTTTCATCTTCCTTGAACTTTCTGAGGTTTTATTTCCTGCCAGAAATGGATGCTATTTGGAATATTTGTATGTGTTTCCTTCCCTTCCTAATGTATCCTCTCCATTCCCCAAGCAAGAGGGCTAGCATCCTATTCTGCCATGGAAGGCATCCCGGATATCGCCCCCCCCCCATGGTCCCTGTACCTCCAGGGAACACCACCCTGACCCCACCTGCACCTACAGCCCCCACCTCCCCACCTGCACCGGGTCATCATCCACTAGGCCAGAGCCGGGGCTCCTGCGCATCAGGGTCTGAACCCTCCGCCGCCTTTTGTGCTCCCAGGACCCCCTGAGAGGGTGTGGTGAACTGGGGCGGCCTGGACCCTCAGAAAGTGATGGGAAGCGCTTTGTGCAAGAAGAACCAAACTCTATAATCTGGAGGAGAATTTCCGGGGCAATTCCATTGTGAGGTCGGGTTTATGGTGTGCAATAGAGCTGAGCAGTAAAAGGCATCCTGACCTGCCGGCCAGGCTCCCAGCTCGGCCTGGGCAGTTTATGAGGCGTTTAGGGGGAAGGCTTCGCCCCGTCACCCTCAAAGGAGCGGTGAACGGCAGGGACTTCGGCTGTTCCAACCCGGCCCAGGGGTTGGAGGCTGGGGAAGGTAAGCTCCACGCCCAGGGGGCCTGGATGGAAGGGAGTGTGACTACTGTGCTCTCCGCTCTCTCGGTGAGCTGGTGTTTGGAAAGGTGAAGCAGCCAGAGCTGGGTGGCCTTCGGGAGAGGGCGGGCGTCTCCAAAAGAAAAGGAGACTCAGCCTGGGCTGCAGTCCCCAGGTGCCTGGGCCTCCCTCTCTCCTCCCCAAACTGGCTCTACCGCATCTATGCTCCCAGGCACTCAGGCCCATGAGGAGTGGTAGAAGCCCAGGGGTGGACACAGGGAAGGCTCTCAGAATACAAGTGGTACCCGGAGAGGTGCAGGGCCTGGGGCTCCCCAAAGCTGGAGGAGACTTGGTGTAGCCAGGGAGAATCCAGGGTCGCTGGGTGGGGGGAGACAAAAAAATGTCCAGCCGTTTCTGGGGCTGCCAGAGGTCAGGCAGGTGCCCAAAGCGAAAGCACAGAGCCCGAGGGGCCAGCCGTGTCCAGGAGGAGGGAAGGGAATCCCACGTCAGTAAATCTGTTGGTGAATGAGGCTCATTAATAGGTAAATACTTCGCGCTTCCTTTAGGGCAGATAACAGTGCGCCCTGATTAGGGAGAGGAAGCCGGGGGACCTTGACTTTATTTGAACCACATGGTTCCAGTCTGCAGTGGCCTTCTCGCTGCCGCTGGAAACGACGCTGCGCCGGCGGCCCCGTCTGAATCCGAGTCTAAGTCAGCCCATGGCCCGCGGGACCCGGGCGGGAGGAGACGCGGGCAAAGAGCCCATTCACCCGGCGCAGAGGCTTGCCCACGGGGCCACTTTGGGGTGCGCGGGGTGCAGAGACCCTCCCTGGGCGGGGTCCGCGGGCAGAGAGGACCCGCAGGCTGGGTCCAGGGTTCGGTCGCGCCCTGTCGGCCCCGCGCAGCCTCTGCAGGCCCGGCGTGCGGGGCGGCGGCGATCGGAAGGGCCCCGCGGAGCCGGGCGCCCTCTCCCCGCAGGACGCGCCGGGCCGGCCACGCGCGGGGGGGCTCCGCGGGCGCCCGTGTGAGCCCCTTCCCCTTCCGCGCCAGGCGGCCGCGGGCCCCGCGGAGCGAGCCCACCTGTGAGGGCGGCCGAGATTGGCCGAGGCGGTCATGTGGGCGGTCACGTGCTGCGGCGAGCTCCGTCCAAAAGAAAATGGGGTTTGGTGTAAATCTGGGGGTGTAATGTTATCA
The DNA here is from genome assembly GCA_004026665.1 of Murina feae. Classification (NCBI taxonomy): domain Eukaryota; kingdom Metazoa; phylum Chordata; class Mammalia; order Chiroptera; family Vespertilionidae; genus Murina; species Murina feae. The sequence continues at coordinate 94,698 of PVJC01000139.1, read as the reverse complement.
TATATCACGCTACCTCGTAAAACCGACACTGAAAGCTGCCGGACAACAAATCACAGGTCAAAATTATGAGTTCTTCGTATTATGTGAACGCGCTTTTTAGCAAATATACGGCGGGGGCTTCTCTGTTCCAAAATGCCGAGCCGACTTCTTGCTCCTTTGCGCCCAACTCGCAGCGGAGCGGCTACGGGGCGGGCGCCGGCGCCTTCGCGTCCTCCGTGCCGGGCTTGTACAATGTCAACAGCCCCCTGTACCAGAGCCCCTTCGCGGCCGGCTACGGCCTGGGCGCCGACGCCTACGGTAACCTGCCCTGCGCCTCCTACGACCAAAACATCCCCGGGCTCTGCGGTGACCTCGCCAAAGGCGCCTGCGACAAGGTGGACGAGGGCGCGCTGCACGGCCCGGCCGAGGCCAATTTCCGCATCTACCCCTGGATGCGGTCTTCAGGTAGGCGCAGCCGCGGGGCGGCCGGGCGACCGGGCGGCCGGGCGCCGGGAGCCGGGAGCCGGGGGCGCGGGGCTGGGGCGATCGGGGCTGGGAGCCTGGCGGCTGCGGGCGGGAGGCCCCCTGACTTGTGGCGGCGCTGCCTTTCTGGTTCTAATTAGAATCGAGGCGCCATAGCGTGGAGAACCCGTAGCATTGTATGTAAATGAGGCTCATAAAACTTTTTATGGCCCAATTAATGGGTTCAATCCTCGTAAATTTATTTAACTCCATTTGCCTTGGAATTGTAACGTTAAGTTTGTTTGCTCGCTATTCTCTCTCTCCCGCCCTCGCCCTTCTCTCCCTCCCTCCTCCTTTTCCTTTCAGCCTGGTTTTTCTTTCTCCAAACCTGGGAGAGCCTAACCCTTCAGGGCCCCTCGCAAGCCCCCGTGCCAGGGGCCGTTTAAAGGCTGGGCTGGAGGGCTGGAGCGGGGACAGAGGGTTGCAGTGACCTAGGAAGGTCCCGGGGTGGGGGCGCGGGCTGCTAGGGACGAAGGGGGCCCCTGGAGTGTGGGCTGCCTAGGGTCGCCTACTGGCCTAGCCAGTCGGGGAAGCGGCCCCACTGGTCTTTGAATGGCCAAAGCGGGGCGTCTCCCACTCGCCCACACTCTATATTTACAATTTCCCTTTGTCAGGGGGAAGCAGGACATTGTGGAAGCCTAGCCGGCTGGAAAGCGCGGTTGTAAAGTTGGGATTCTGCGCCTTCCCTCCTCGGGGAGCTGCCTGTGCCTCTGGCGCGGCGGTTGGGGTCCCCCCCTCTCGTCTCGCTCCTCCCCCAGCTCAGAGCGGGGCGCAGGCGGAGGGGAGCGCGCCCTGGGTCCCGGCCGGAGGAAGGGCCGAGCTCTGCGTCAGTGGCCTGATGAATGCACTGTCCTGACTACGGTCCCATCCGCTTGTCTGTCCATGTGTCCGTGTGTCCACACGTCTGCTTGCAGGGCCTGATAGGAAGCGGGGCCGCCAGACCTACACGCGCTACCAGACGCTGGAGCTGGAGAAGGAGTTCCACTTCAACCGCTACCTGACCCGGCGCCGCCGCATCGAGATCGCCCACGCGCTCTGCCTCACCGAGCGCCAGATCAAGATCTGGTTCCAGAACCGCCGCATGAAGTGGAAGAAAGAGCATAAGGACGAAGGTCCCGCGGCTGCTGCAGCCCCCGAGGGGCCCGTGCCCGAAGCAGCAGCCGCTGCCACCGCAGCAGACAAGGCCGAGGACGAGGAGGAGGAGGAGGAAGAGGATGAAGAGGAGGAGGAGTGATAGGGCCGGGCAGGGTCCTGGGCTGCACCAGTCTGGAAAGCGTCTTTAGAGACTCTTCGATTTTATTGACAAAATTGAAAAAATAAAAAGAAAATGTAAAAAAAAAAAAACCAACAACAAAACAGTCCCCCAACCTGTACCCAATCTACCCCATTATCCACTCCAATTCCCAACTTTTTCGGACAGCAGCCGCCTAGACTGTGTCCCCTTGGAGGTGCCCTCTGCCTCCGAAGCCCCCCAGCAGACACCTCCCTCACCCCTAGGCCGGCTGGCTCTGCGCTGGCATGGCTAAAATACTACCTAGCACAGGCCTCAGAGAGAGGCACCCCAAACTACCTATGGGCCCAGCCCAGCGGACCGCCACTCCCAGGAAGCCCAGAGTGTCCCAACACTGGCAGACACCCAGCACCTCCCTATAGGCCAAGGACCTGACTCAATACTACCTACTTGTCCCAAACTACCTATTTTGTGCTCGCTGGCTCACCTGCTACCTAGTGCTGGCCCCTCCCAGGCCAGGCCCCTGCTGCTTGTGGCTGGCAGCCTTTGGGGTCCCTGAGGCTATGCTGAGAAGGTGCTGGGGTCCAGGGACCAGGGCATTGGCTTCTATTTAAATTGAAAAATAATATATTTATTCCAAAGCATTCTAAGTGCTGCAACCTAGAATCCCTCTTCTCTGGCCTGGATATTCCAAGTTCAGGCCCCTCACCCCCCACTTCTGGAGGGGAGCATTCCCAAGCTAGCTGCAGATTTCTGAGTTAGCTGCTGCTTAGTAGGACTGCAGAGATGCTCCCCGCCGCCCTGCCCATGTCCTACTGCCCAGCCGTGTTGAACGTGTACACCCTGACTTTTCCTACAATAGCAAATATTGTATATTTGAATAAGATTTTTTTGTCATTTATATGGTCTTGGAGCTCATTTGTAAGGCAATGTCTTGACTTGGGAAGGATGTGTTAATGGGGTGACCGTGTCGCATGGTGCGTTGTCTATGACTCTATAGCGGGTGGGGAGAGTCAGTGCCCGCCCCAGTACCCTTCATCTCCGTTGTCCTGTGTCCCCCTCGTCCCTCTCAGTTCTAGCCTCGGGTTCCAGGAACAGGAAGGTATGCTTTCCGTCTTGCCCAGCTAACCGTGTTTTATGTAACAGAAAAATAAAGATGCTTGATGACAAAGAAATGTGGACTGCTTTATCTGGGGAGGGAGGCTGGGAAGAGGGTCATTATGGCCAGAGAGTAAGCCCTGGCCCTGTGCATGTCCAAAGCAGCTTTAGGGGAGCAAAAGCGGAAGGACAAACAGGGTCCAAGTGTTGGGCGACCGTGAATTGGTGTGTATGCGTGTCAGTTCCTTTTTGTGTGGCTTTGTATAGGTATGTGTGTAGCTCTTTTTCTATATCTATTTCTGCGTATGTGTGTGTGTATTTTTACGTCTACAATCATATGTATTTCTGTGTCTGTAATTGAGTGAACGTGTTTCTGTGTGTGAATAATTGCGTGTGTTTCCGTGTCCATAACTGAGTGTATGCGTTCCTGTGTGTCCGCAGTGGTATATGTGAATTTCTCTGGGTGAAGATTTTTGTCTGGTGTGCCCACAAACATCTTCCTGATACCTTGAAAACGGAATCTTTGATAGGTGCATTCTATTCTATGAACCTTCCTAAAAATCTCCATAAATTCCAAGAGCGAATCCAAAACCCGCTCTTTCCTCTAAGGCTGTGGGGTGGGCTTGCAAAGGGGTATCACCCTGCGACTGATCCCGAGAATTTTCCATGAGCCCTGAACCTGGCGCCAGGCTAGGAGGTGGAATTCAGGGCCTCTAACGCGGTCCCCCACCCCGCATTCAGGGTAAGTGAGGGTTGTTCAGAGCCCAGCGGTGAGGCTGAGAAGGGGCAGGGGCAGGGGCCCCCCGCAGACCCCGCTGCCTGGGCGGGGGCGCGTGGGTTCGGGGAAGGGGCGAGGGATGGTGGGGACCGCAGAGAACAGCGCGAGCTGCGGGGTGGGTGAGGACCTGGACTCCAGGCTCCTGCCTGGGCTGGGCCCCCCTTCTTCTTGCTCTTTGAATAAAACCTGCCTCAACTGGGTCTGTAAAACCTGCGGCCCCAAGTCGGGGCGGCTTCGGTGGTAAGATGGCGCCGGTGTAAGAGCTGCCTCCTCTTAGAGATGGGGAAAGGGTCATAAATCCGTTGTTGTTTATGAAAATTTACAACTTTGCAATACAACTTTATGAGTTGTTCGGCCCTTCCATTGGCCGCTGTCGGTCATGTGGATGGGAACCGTGAACATGAACTTTTTTATAATTTCCCTTGCGAGAATAGAGCTGCATTCTTGTGCTCCGCTCCGTCCTGCCTGCTTCGGAGCTCTGCCTTCCAGCCGGCTCGGCTGCGCTTTGTCCGGCGATGGCGGGCGAGGCGAGGCCCCGGGCTGGCGGGGCCCGGCCGTTCCCGCTGGAGGTGGGGTGCGCCTGGCTCCCGACGCCGCGGCGGCCTCTTTGCAACTGGCAACCTGGCTAATTTCCTGCGTCCTCTGGCTCCAGGGAAGAGGACGATTCGTCTCCCCGGGCTGCCCCAGCGACAGCTGTCACAGGGGCAGGAGCTTCTGGGAGCCGCCATCTGAAGGTGAGACATGTGGGGAGACAGGAGCAAAGGTAGTGAGAGGGCACCCAGCGCAGGCGGCCTGGGCGAGGGCACCCAAGGGTGGCTTTGAAAAGGGGCATGCTACCCGTCACCCACCCTCACCCGTTCACATTCGTCCCCCCACACAGGACACGACAGCTCCCCACCACACACACACGCTCGCACTCCCTTCCTCCCCTCCCTGGCTCCCGGTGGCAGCAGATGCCCGCCTTTCACGCGGGGCGCCGCGCCCGGCAAGGGCGCACAAGCCCCAGCTCCCTCCCCTGCCCCAGCGACCTGGCCTAGCCCCAGAGGAAGTGGCCCTGCACCCTGCGCTCCCCCCGCCTCTCCGGTTTGGATTTTTTTTTCTGTTTTCATTCATGACCCAGTTGGTTCGGTTGAATTCCCCAGCCACTGGGGACAGTTTCCCACCTGGAAAGGTGGGACGAGACGAGGGCCAAGTGCCCGTATCGGCTGGCGTTTCAGATCAGCACAGCACCTTCTGTTCCCTGGGTTTTGGTTTGTGGAGAGAAAGGTGGAATGAGGGGGGTGGGGGATAAGCAAACGAACTTACTAATTCGGCCAGAGTCCCCTGCTGATCGACGGCTCCCCTCCACGCGGATTTCCGAGGAGAGAGGTGTCAGGAGCGCAGGGAGAGGGAAGAGGTGCGCGGGTGGGACTCTGTGTTGGAGGAGAGGAGGGGGTTAATGTCTGGGTGCGTCTTGTCGGGAAGTTTCGGTGGAGCGGTGTTATTGCGAGGGGCAGGGGCCGCAGCTAATGTTGAAAGGAGGACGCAAACCCAGTCCGGGCGATAGGGGGACCCCCCACCCACCGACCTCGGCGCCGCGGAGCCCGCGACCACGGGCCCACCTTCGGGAAGCGGGGAGGGGACTGTGGAGCCTCCCGGGTGGAGGCGCGGACGGAGCCGCGGGGTTAGCTGTATGTCGCGCGGTGGCACAGACTCGATCGCGGTTCGGTCTGGGTGCCTTGTGGCCGGATTTGCCCCGAGAGCTTCCTGGGACAGCAACCAGAAACCGCCCGGAGGCTCTGGGCTCGAGTTCTTTTTGTTTTTGGTTTGGGCTGTTGATGTTTTCCGGTCTTAAGAGACTACCTTGGTGTGCGTTAGATAACGGAGACGGCGCCGCGGAGGTCGGGGCGCCCGCGGGCACTGCGGGTGCACTCAGGGTGCAGCGGGGAGCATAAAGAGGCGCATTTGCATCGCAGGCCCGCGGGCGGCCTGGCTGCGGCTGCCGCGGGCCCATTATTTATTGCGCCCGAGCCCGGCGGCTCGCTGCTGCCACGCTGTGGCCGTCGCCGGGACCGACGCAGCCGCAGCCCCGCGTCGTGCAGCCTGGCGCGAGGTCTGCTCGGGCCCCTCAGAGATTCCCCAAGCAGGCCATGGAGAGGGGGGCGAGGGAGGACTTAAGGGGCGGTCTCCCAGGGCCTGACTGGCCGGGCACCTCCCCCGTCTTGGCCACCTGACAGGAGCTGGACGCCGGACTAGACTCGGGTCCCCCTCCCCCCAGCACCATGGAGACTGGTTGCACAGGCCGCCTGGCACGTCATGGCTGCTTCTGTCCAAACTGCGCGTCCTAAGGCGCCCTGGGGGCGCACGCTGGTTTGGGGGAGCTCAGCGCTTTGGGATTCTGAAATCACAGAGACCACTGGTAGCCTGAGGCCTGCGGGCCTGGCTGATGCCGAGGAGGACTGGCTATGGCGTGGAAGGCGGGCTTTGGGTCAAGGCAAGAGCCCCTGACAAGCACAGGCCGCACCTGTGTGCCGTGGGCTCTAGCCTGGGCTAGAGATCAGGGTGGAGGAGGTGGCCTTCAAGGGCTCCCCACACCGGCAGGCCGCCCTCCAGGCTGGCTCAGTGGGCAGCCCAGGGAAAGGGCGGACTGTGGGGCCCTGCTCGCCATCCCGCCCCCCTTGAAGAGCAGCTGAAAGGTAAGTGGACTTTCTGTGTGGCTTTGACCGAGAAGAGAGCTCTGGTGGCCATTCTCACCATCCCAGTAAAGGCTCCCTCCACCATCCGTCTGTCCCGGGAGTGTCTCTCTCTCTCTCTCTCTCTCTCTCTCTCTCTCTCTCTCTCTCTCTCTATATATATATATATATATATATATATATATATATATATATATATAGTCACTGGTTGGAGAAATAGATTTGGGCAGCTGCCAACATGATACGTACCAGCCTTGGCTAACGTGTGGAGATTTTAATTTAATATATTTGTTCATCTTAGTGCCTATAGAAACTAGAAATATAATGTTGTTTTGTCTTTTTGGTTCTTAGCTGAGAAATCAAATTCTCTTGTTGGCTGGGAGCATTATTAGATTGAGAATACAGGTCAAACCACAACAAATAATAATAAGAGTAGTAAACTGCCACCAGCCTCAACATTGTGTGGAACCTGGAGGAATGAAGCAGAATTATAAATGTAATCATTTATCAACATCTCCAAACAATATTTTTTTTATCTGACATAATATCTTGCTTAAAATCACTGTCCTCTGGTGGTCTTATTTAAGAAACAATAATTCAAACATGATTTTTTTGGAACATAGCTTTAAAAAAGAATTCCCTTAAAAATTCTTGACTCTTGAGTTTTTATTTTCGTCTATCTAATCCTTTCCCCCAAAGAAATGCAAGGGAAATGTAAATTTCTATCCTGTCCTGCCAGGCCCTTGTTTATATGCAAAGGAGAAACTTTCGCAGCTTGGATTGACTGGGGCGCACACAACCAGAGGCTCCTGGGCACAGCCACTTTCAGGGGTGCACGCCGGGCTGTCAGGGGCGCAGCTAGGCTCTGTGCACTTAACTAACCTGAGCCTAGTATTCCCCCCGCCCAATTTTTTCCCTTTGGGGGAAGTAAGGGCGGGGGGGGGGGGGAATTAAAAAGCAAGGAAGAGATTATGAAAATCGTTTCCAGATTCCTAAGGGGCATCACCACCCCCAAGTATGAACCCCATTCTCTGCATTTGCCGGAGTTTTACAGAGCTTATAATCACCCTCTGGGAATTCAACCAAATCATATAAATAGTCTTTCTCCAATCTCCACAGAATTGAGGATTTTAAAGCTAATTCAAGGGGGTTTTACAAGCCCCAAAAATACAGTCGTAAAAAATGCCATTGGAAAGAATCCCATTTCACAAAATGAGACTGATCCATGGGTTGTAAAAGTCAACTTTCTCCAAGGCACCCCTCAGGCAAGCGAGCGGAGCTCGGACAGGCTTTCCAGTCCTGTCTGGAGAAGGCCAGGCCTGAGGCTGCCGTGAAAGCAATTCAGGCGATTTCCTTGAGCTCCAGAGACAGCTCGTCCCATGCTGGAGCCACTCTCCCTGGCAGGCCCCAGACCAGTCCCAGGAAAGGGGACACACCCCAGGACAGTGTGGGCGCCCCAGACACCAAGCACATCAACTATCCCGCAGCTTTGGGCCTAGGCGAGCTGCCATCTAAGAGCGACTGGGCCAGGGCCCCTGGTCACCCGAACCTCTGGAATGAGGACAGTGATTCCCTAGCCAGGTCTGTCTTGGTTCCGAGCAGTCCAGGGGGTGGGGGGCGACTGACTCCCTGGGCTCTGCGCGAGGGGAGTGGGTCCAGCGGGCGGCTCGCGGCAGAGCTCGGTCTCAAGGCCACTGCTCCGTGGGTCCCTGTCGGGTAGTAACCGGTGGTTTCGGGCCTCTGGGTTCCTGGTGCAAAGGCGGAACGGGGCCGCGCAGGTTGTGGGGGTGCCTAGAGGCCCGGCAGTCGCTGGCCTTCAGAGGGGCGGGCGGGGGGACTGGAGGATCGTGTTGTCCGTGGGAGGAGGGGCGGCAGGCAGAGGCTACCTTTAGCCGCGTCCCGGTCGCCCCAGGTGAGCCTCCCGCCCCGGCGGCTGCCAGGCCCGAGCCCTGGACAGGAGGGGGCAGGGGGAAGGTGGGGAGGCAGAGGTTCCTCGGGCGCAGGGGTGCGGAGCGAGGCTCAGGCCCGGTTTCTCAGAGCCGGTCCCAGCTGGGGACCCGCACCCAGGGGTAGGCGTGCAGGGGGAGGGGCAGACTCCACCCCGTCCCGGAGGGCCGGCCGCCCAGCGCCGGGCACACCCGTCACCGCCCCTCCGGGCGCGGGGCTGTCAGGTTTCCTGTTTGGAGAGAAAAACCAGCAAAACCCAACAAGGCAGAAAGGGGAGGAGGAAAGAGCGGGGCTGGCGGGGCCTGCGGGGCCTGGGCGCCCCTACCCCGGCCGAGGGAAGGGAGCCGGGCCGGCCGGCTGTGCGCGCCCATCCATCTGCCGGCGGGCGGCGGGCGGCGGGCGGCGGGCTGGGGGCTGTTTGTAACTTTGCTGCCTCGGTCGCCGCGGTCCCCGGGGAGCGGGCTCCGGCGCTCGCTCCCATTGGCCGCCGCCGCGTCAGCTGGTGCGATTTGCTGCTGTCGCTTTTGGCGTTCGGCCATCCAGAAACAAACCAGTTCGATGACTACTAATAGTTATAGCCAGATGTACTAATACACAACAAATCACAGTCCTGCGGAGGGGCGCGCAAATGAGTTCCTATTTTGTGAATCCCACTTTCCCCGGGAGCCTGCCCAGCGGCCAGGACTCCTTCTTGGGCCAGCTGCCCCTCTACCCGGCCGGCTATGACGCGCTGAGGCCCTTCCCGGCCTCGTACGGGGCGTCGAGCCTCCCGGACAAGACGTACACCTCACCTTGTTTCTACCAACAGTCCAACTCGGTCCTGGCCTGCAACCGGGCGTCCTACGAGTACGGGGCCTCGTGTTTCTATTCTGATAAGGACCTCAGTGGCGCCTCGCCCTCGGGCAGTGGCAAGCAGAGGGGCCCCGGGGACTACCTGCACTTTTCTCCTGAGCAGCAGTACAAATCCGACAGCAGCAGCGTGCCGGGCAAAGCCCTCCATGACGAAGGCACCGACCGGAAGTACACGAGTCCTGTTTACCCCTGGATGCAGCGGATGAACTCCTGTGCGGGTAAGACATTTCCCTGCAGCACCCTCCCCCCACCCGGAGAGTGGAGGGAGAGGGGGAAGGATGCAGGGAAGGAAGGGAGGAAGGAAGGAAGGAAGGAAGGAAGGAAGATAGAAAGACAGGAGGAAAGAATGAACAAAGTTTCTTTACCTTTTAAAAAAAGAGATTAAAAAAAATACCATTCCATTCCCAATGGAGCAATCAAGTTGAGGCAGAGGGAAGGCAGGACACTAGTATCCATGAAAGGTGACACCTTAGAGGAGTGTGTGTGTGTGTGGGGGGGTCATTGCCACGCTATGTGAGCCCCAAGATAGTGGCAAACTAAAGAGCTAGGCTGGTGGGAGGGAGCTCCTGCCTACACTGCACCCAGGTAGCACCCTGCTCCGATTCCCAAGCCCAGATGGCCTTCTGCACCCATCACTGATGATTCCCCTTCACCTGCCAACCCCCTCTCCTTTCTGCCCTTCATACACTCATATAGAAAGAGGCCCTTATTTAGCCTCTTCCAGGGTTACCCCAAAGCCTTGGAGAGCCACATCCCCAGCTGTAGTATTTCTTCTCTCTCCTCCCTCCCCTCCTCCCACTTCCACTCAACTGCTCACTTATAGCCAACTTCTGCCTCCTTCTAAGACCCTGCCCGCATCTCAGTCACCCAGCTTGGAGGGAGCCCCCACCCACAGGCCCCTTTGGCACTAGAACAAATAGTCCATCACAGTCCTACATTTCCAGGAACCCCAGTTGGCCCATTGCTCCATCTCTTTGCCCCTCGTTTCCAAAAACTCCACAGGGAATCCTCAGAGCAGGACAGTGCCTAATGGGAATTTGAAAACTTATAGTGTTTTGCTTTAACATCCACTGTTGTTTTTTTTTTTAAGGAAGCTTTGAAAAAAAAAAGCTCATTTCTCAGATGAGGCCATACAATTTGGGGAAATTTGCAAAGATCTGAAAAGGCTGCCCATTCTTAATTTCCCAAAAAGCACACTGAATGCTTCTCCAGCCATCCTGGGGTGCCTGGCACAGTAACATCTTCACAGACATCCATATGTGGATGCAGGGTGCCTACCCTACTCACAGGGCTCCACACCTCCAGACACTCACACACTGCCTTCCCACAAAACATGACTTAGGGACCCCAAATTGAGAATGCTCGTTATATGCCTTTGCTTGTAATGTTGTTTGTACTGAGCAGGTTTTTTTTTTTAAAAACAATAACTTCCCACCCCAAGTCATTTTAGGTGGAAAACATCTTGCTTGGTATAAAATAATCTCCCATCGAAAGGATTTTGGCCCAAGACAGTGGGAGAGGGGAGAGTGCAGGCGGGGTGCTTTCCAGCCCAGAGGCTTGGGGTGCGGGGCTGACTGGCTCAGCTGCCCAGATCCAGGCTCACCGGCGCCTGGTCCTTTCTGCCCGCAGGTGCTGTGTACGGGAGTCACGGGCGCCGAGGCCGCCAGACCTACACGCGCTACCAGACGCTGGAGCTGGAGAAGGAGTTCCACTTCAACCGCTACCTGACCCGGCGCCGCCGCATCGAGATCGCCAACGCGCTCTGCCTCACCGAGCGCCAGATCAAGATCTGGTTCCAGAACCGCCGCATGAAGTGGAAAAAGGAAAATAAGCTCATCAATTCCACCCAGCCCAGCGGGGAGGAAGCTGAGGCAAAAGCGGGCGAGTAGGCGCCTGGGCAGGGACCAGGCCAGCGGCGCGACCTCCCTCGGCTTTGCTCCCTTGCCTTCGCCTGCTCTCCAGCCTTTCTCCCTGCCTGCTACCATCTGGGGGGCTTACGCAGCTTCAGGGGAGCCTGGAGCTTTGCAAATGCCTGAGCATTTACTTCTTACCAAAAAAAAAAAAAAGCAACACCATAAAACAACAACAACAACAACACAGCCAGTCCCAGCGGTGGAGCAGGGCGCACTGCACACACAACCGGCTCTCCAAGGCTGCCAAGCCCGCTCGGGATCCCAGCGCGCGCCCCAAATCCGTCCCTGACTCTTGTGTAGCGCCTCTGCACGCCTCTGGCACGGGACTCGGGGTTGCTGGAGAGGAAAGAACCCGGCACCCGCCCTCTTTTGGTGTCTGGGCATTTTAGCCCCGGTCCCTCGCCACCAAATCCCGGAGGACACCACCAAATCGACTCTGGCCACTGCAAAGAGGGGACCTAAAGGTTGGGGCCCCAGCACTGCGGTGGCCTCCCAGGCTGCCCCCAGACAGGAAGGAGCTCCAGGAACAAAGGCCCCCCTCCCCCCGGAGAGTCTAGCCTCTCTGCCCCGCACCACCGTCCGTGGAAGAGAAGCCTCAGCCGAGCCCACTCAACCTGAGCGCGGGTGGGACTGCACAGCCCGGGCCCGGCTGGGCTCCCGAAGGCTCGGGACTCGGGAATCCAGCTCCTCGCCTCCGACAGTGCCAACAGCGCTTTCGGGACCCGAGGAGGGGGCCCGGGGCCGTGGGAGCGGCAAGAATCATGGTTTCCAGCCGGCCAGGGGCGTCTGCGGCGCAGGGCCTCCAGCGGGGAAACCCTCCGCTGCCTTTCGGCTGCACTGGTGGTTTACTTTAATCTTCCAGAACCCAGGAAAATGACTACGGGGATACGAGGCACCGGCTCGGAATGCTTCCTGTAGCGCCCTCCATTCACTCCTGCAGGTCTAAGCAAAACCCTAGGAAGGCGGCCCAGAAATCGCCAGCCCCCAGGCAGCGTCTGTAGCTGCGGGGAGCCTCAGCCCGCTCACTGGTTCACCTAGAACCCCTCCGACTTTGGGGCCCGTCTGGCTCCAGGAGAAAGAGCCGGTGGTGAAGATTCTCCAGGCTGGATCCTTAAAGCAAAGCAAACAGCAAGCTCATGACACGGAAAGCCAAATTTACATGAAAGGAAAATCGAATCTGGTTATAGAAGTGCGTGGAATGGGACCTCGGCTCGGAGACACACTACACAAAAGCTATCTTTAATAGACGCCTGTCACTGAAGGGCGGCAGGAATACGGTCTCCCCTGCACTCGCAAAAACAGAGCCGTAATTGTAGCGACTGCCGAGGGCAGGATTTATCTCTCCAATCGGCTAAATGGCTTCCCCCTACTCCCCCGAAAGTGGTATCTGTATTTTCAAATTTCAGAGCTGCCGGCGTGACGGGCAGAACCGACCCCAACCTCGACATAAAAATAAGAGGGGCTGCACAGCGGGGAAATAAAGTTGTTGTAAAGAAAATCCAAGTCACCATCTCCCCCCCAACCCCCAGTCCCTTGCATCCTCGCCGGGCACGCGATCGGCAGCTGACGGCCTCACAATTGGTACATCCTAATGGAACTGCGAGGGAAATGCAATAATTTTGCCATAATGGGCTGTAACCTCAATTCGACCCCGGCCCTTGCAGCCCCGGGTCGGAAGCGGAGCGATGAGCCCTGCCTCCAGCGGGTGGCGCTCGAGTCCGACTGAACGGCGGTGGCGGGCGGCGGGCACGCGCCCGGGGCGCGCGCTCCACCCCTCTCGCCTCCACCCAACTCCCCCATTAGTGCACGAGTTTACCTCTAGAGGTCATCAGGCAGGATTTACGACTGGACAACAAAAGCACGTGATTCGAAGTCGTACCCCATATTTGGGTGCCTACGTAGGAGGGAACCAAGTCCATGTCCCAGTCATTTCCATAATTCATCATAAATTGTGCAAGGGTGCTATAGACGCACAAACGACCGCGAGCCACAAATCAAGCACACATATCAAAAAACAAATGAGCTCTTATTTTGTAAACTCATTTTGCGGTCGCTATCCAAATGGCCCGGACTACCAGTTGCATAATTATGGAGATCATAGTTCCGTGAGCGAGCAATTCAGGGACTCGGCGAGCATGCACTCCGGCAGGTACGGCTACGGCTACAATGGCATGGATCTCAGCGTCGGCCGCTCGGGCTCCGGCCACTTTGGCTCCGGGGAACGCGCCCGCAGCTACGCGGCCGGCGCCAGCGCGGCGCCCGCCGAGCCCAGGTACAGCCAGCCGGCCACGTCCACGCACTCGCCTCCGCCCGACCCGCTGCCCTGCTCCGCCGTGGCCCCTTCGCCCGGCAGCGACAGCCACCACGGCGGGAAAAACTCCCTGGGCAACTCCAGCGGCGCCTCGGCCAACGCCGGCAGCACCCACATCAGCAGCAGAGAGGGGGTTGGCACGGCGTCCGGAGCCGAGGAGGACGCCCCCGCCAGCAGCGAGCAGGCGAGCGCGCAGAGCGAGCCGAGCCCGGCGCCGCCTGCCCAACCCCAGATCTACCCTTGGATGCGCAAGCTACACATAAGTCATGGTAAAGCCAGCCTTTTTCTAAATCCACGCGGCCGCGGGGGCGCGGTTCCCCGGCTCCCTCTCCCTCTCTCCTCTTCCGCCCTCTCTCCCCGTTCTCTCTCCTGGTCTCGCCTCTCCCCGCCGGTCTCCTTCCCTGCCTTCCTCCTCCATCCTCCTCCTCTTCGTCGCAGCGCCCTGCGTTCTCAGGGTGGGGGTGGTGGTGGTGGTGCGGGGAGAGCCGCTGTATAGGCAAGTTTAGACGTGGAAAGGGGGGAAAGGAGAAAACCCAGGTCGAACCCCAGCGCCTCGGAACGCGCTCCCGGGTCAGGCCAAGCGGGGCGCAGAGGTAGAGGATGGCAGTAGGGGCTGTGAATCGGGCTTGTCAGGACGGATAATTTATGAGGAAGGCTACGCTGGGGAAGCAGCGTTGCTAATTAGAGTCCCCGAAACGGGGCATGGGGGGCATAATCCCGGCGAGAGCCGGCGGGACTCTGAAGTTTGGGGGCAGGAGGAAGAGCAGGAAAGGGAAGGGAAGAAAAAGAAAGCAGGCGCCCCAAGCGTGCAGGCTGGAACAGGCGGCGGCTCTCGGGGCTGGAACTTTAAGGGAGAGGGATCTAGAGGCCACTTGAGCGCTCAGAAAAGGGCCCTGCTTTGGTGGGTATCTGAACGGCAGCCTGGAAGGGCTGTGCCCTCGCCTCGGGGCACCAGGGCAGGGCCAGAGGGTAGGAGAGGGCTGCGGGGAGAGCGAGGGATCCTCAGGGGCGCAGCTCCAGCCTCAGATGGCCTGATTGTTCCCAGAGTCCAAATCGTATTGTTTTCTCTCTGGAAAGGAAGAGGGAAGGAAATTGGGGGGGCGAAGAGGGAGGACTTGTTGAGCTTTTTCTCTCCTGTTCCCCGCTCGGGACTCTGGCTCATCCAGCTGGCGGACTTTGGTGGCCAGGGGCTGAGGAGTTGGTGGCTAAACCGCTGACTTTTCTGTTGCAGACAACATAGGCGGCCCGGAAGGCAAAAGGGCCCGGACGGCCTACACGCGCTACCAGACCCTGGAGCTGGAGAAGGAGTTCCACTTCAATCGCTACCTGACCCGCCGAAGGAGGATTGAAATAGCACATGCTCTTTGCCTGTCCGAGAGACAAATTAAAATCTGGTTCCAAAACCGGAGAATGAAGTGGAAAAAAGATAATAAGCTGAAAAGCATGAGCATGGCGGCGGCAGGAGGGGCCTTCCGCCCCTGAGTATTTGAGCGTTTAAAGTACTGAGCAGTATTAGCGGATCCCGCATAGTGTCAGTACTAAGGTGACTTTCTGAAACTCCCCCGTGTTCCTTCTGTGAAGAAGCCCTGTTCTCCTTGCCCTAATTCATCTTTTAATCATGAGCCTGTTTATTGCCATTATAGCGCCTGTATAAGTAGATCTGCTTTCTGTTCCTCTCTTTGTCCTGAATGGCTTTGTCTTGAGAAAAAAAAAATAGATGTTTTAACTTATTTATATGAAGCAAGCTGTGTTACTTGAAGTAACTATAACAAAAAAGAAAAGAGAAAAAAAAAAACACACAAAAAAGTCCCCCTCCGACCTCGTTTAGTGCCAATGTTGTGTGTTGCACTCCAGTTGTTTAACTGTGCATGTGAGTGGAAGTGTTCCTGTCTCAATAGCTCCAAGCTGTTAAAGATATTTTTATTCAAACTACCTATATTCCTTGTGTAATTAATGCTGTTGTAGAGGTGACTTGATGAGACACAACTTAACTTGTTTGACGTGTAGTGACTAGTGACTCTGTGACGAAAACTGTGACTCCGAGCGGTGTGTCCCTGCGTGCCTTTGTAGGACCCTTTGCACGAACTCTGGAAGTGGCTCTTATAAGCGCAGCTTCAGTGATGTATGTTTTTGTGAACAAAGTTACAAATATTGTCCAAGTCTGGCTGTTTAAGCAAACTGTGATCAGCTTTTTTTTTTTTTGTATTTGTTTTTAAGGAAAAAAATACTGACTGGAAACAAAAAATAAACTTTCTATTGTAAGTTCTCTTGGTCTGGTTTGTGCCAAATAGTGAGCGGCTGGCTCTTTCTGCTCTTCCGTCTGTCTGTCCAGTCCTGGAGGCGGGTGAGTCTGAGGCTACCTGAGCAGCCTGCCTGTGCCAGGAGACCTCAGACGGACACCCTGACCCACAGCCTTCCTAACTCTGACCTTTCGGAAAGTTCAGGACAGAGAGTGGAAAGCTGTAGGTGTCACCAAAGCCCGAGTCCAACCTGCCCATCTCTGAGGAAACCAAGTAAACTTGCTGGGTACAAAACAGAGGGCGAGAGAGAAAGGAGGAAAAGCCCAGCGCTTTGTTAGAGGCCCACGGGGCCCACACAGATGCTGCCTGCTTCTAAGGCCATCCTGGGCCTCCCCGTGAAGAGGCTGCTATGCCAAGTTGTGGCCCCCAAACTCGCTGCCTCTAACCCACCCAGGCACCCCTTCCCACGCCTCACCCTGAACCCAGTTGGCTTCTTTTGCTACAATGAATTTGCTACAAATGGAAGGTACTTACCCCATCCTAGCTCGATTGGGAAACTCCTCAGGGCAGCTAAAGTGCAACTAGAGATTTGCACATTTACCGACTGCTTACACTGATGCCGTCTTTCCTTTTAAAAGTTATAAAACAGTAAACTTTATAAGCCCCAGTTCCGGCTATATGACATTTGGGTGCCAAATGAATAGGGTTTTGTCTATGAATTAGATCGTAAAATCATCCATAGCACAGACAGATCGGCTCACTGGCTATAAAACGTCACGTGGGGCCATTAAAGTAAGTTTTATGGTTTTGGGGAGTTGACATCCAACATTATATACCACATAACATATAATCTCACTGACGCTGGACTCCATTTGACTCTTTTGCAGGCTACGTGTGCCGCCTGGTCATTCAAATTGTCAGTTTTAGGTCCAGAAGTGTCCAAAGCACAAGTTCTCAAAACTCTGAAAAATGGCTCCCTCCGAATTAAGGTAAGCTCGCCTCCTGAGCACTTTCGAGTTTATTTGTACTTTGAAAACTTTCTTCCTGGATTTCTCTCTCTCGCTTTCTCTGTCTCTGGGTCAGTAACTCTGAGTTTGCCCCTGAATTCAAAAGGGGGGGGGGGCGCGCAAACTTTCGCTCTGCGCCCCAGCAGCTCCAGGAGCCTGCTTTGCGGGCCACACGGTGAGCAGCGCCTGGGTCGGCGCATCCCCAGGCCTGACTCTAATTGCTGCCCCGCGGCTGGTAATGACTTCCGCGCTCGCCCTGCGAAAAGATGATTTTTGTGAGCGGTGGGCCTGTGTGTGGATTCTCGGCTGGGCCGCCCCCTTCCCGGGCTGGCGGGTCCTGGTTCTTGGGGGATCGCGGAGCCCTGGGGTGGGGGCTGGGAGGCAGTGGGGCGCGCTCGGGCGCCAGGGCCGCGCTGAGCCTGGGAGTTTGAAAGAAAGGCCCAGGCAGGGCCCTGCCGAGGCGGACTCTGGCGGGATTCCTTGTGGGGCTGTGGCAATATGTCTTCGCGGGGCCTGGGTCATTTGGCAGCACTGAACGGAGGCGGCCGCCTTCGGCCCGGCTTTCAGGCTGGCTCCCGAGAGCCAGAGGGTAGCAGAGGTCGGCGGGGCGCGGGCCGCACCTCCAGGCTGGGCCCCTGGGTTGCCAGGCGAAGCCCAGGACGCTGGGGACCCCAGATCCCCACCTGGGGGAGGCTCCTCACCCCTCCCCCGCCTGGGGCCCAGGCCCTGAACCTCGCTGGCCTGCACGTTCTTTTTATTTCGGTGGGACTGTTCTCACCCGCCTGTGAGTCTGAAGCAATAAACTTTATGGCCGGATTTAACTTTAGTCTTTGAATCCCCAGGCTAAATGAAAGGAGTTACGGGGCCTTCTTTTCTCCCGCCTCGCCTTTCTTTCACTCTCTTTCCTTTTTCTCTCCTCTTTTGTAGAATTTAAAACATCCATGCACAGGGCCCTCAAAAGGCAACTTAGGAGTCCTCCCCCCCCCCTTAGATAACTCTAAAGATAGAGAAATGTACTCCCCCTCAACATACAGGGGGAATTCTTCCAAACTGTGCCCTAAAGTTTGGGGGGAAATCGAGGCGTCTTCAACACCCAACTTAAAAGTCCCCAGAGCCATTAGGTTGTTTTCCCTGACACGTCATAAAGGATAGTTGAGGGAAGAAATGGGTCGTTTGTCAGTAGGAGATTTCCGCCTTTCTTTTGTTAGCTGCTCTTTCTGTTTGATCCCAGGAAATTTACATAATCTATGATTTCCAAAACAGTCCCCAATATTGCACCAGCGGGTGAAGTAAGGTGAAAGAAATTTTTCCTGGGTACAATTCCAGCCTGGCCTCAGCCACCCCCTCTGGCCCCCACCCCCCACATTCTTCAGTGGCAGAGTGGTGACTGGGGATACTGTGGCCTGTCCCTCAGGATGGGTATTTCTCTGGATGGGTACCCCCATGGGACCCTGCGGATTTCCCCCTATCCCGACTGAGGAATTAAGCCAAATTTTCCAACTTAGAAATGAAACAAACAAAAAATGGGATCTTCTGTCTCCATGTGCTTTTCTCCTTGGGAACTGGGTAGCTTTCTGCAAGTGCTCACTGGTAAAGATATGTACCAAGTGCTCAAAGTGAAAAAATGTAAAGTATAGATTAGGAATTTCGACATACTTTATTGTGCACAGGCCACTCCTACCCAACATTAGTCCAACAGATGTTCCCAAAGACAGAGGTCCAAAAAGCAAAACCTGGGAAGTTTTCTGAAAGATCGAAACCCTCCTCCAAGTCCCACTTCTCCTGACTAGTGGATGGCAAGGAAGATCCCTCAGGTCATGTTTTGTGCCCCGTGAGAGTGAGCATTGCCGTGTTAGTGCTCAGGAAACTGTGTCTATACCTTGGTGGGGACCAGAATAGAAACGCTCTTTGGGTTCCCTTTTATTTTCAGTGTCTGTAAGAATTCTGGAGTCTTTGTTTAGCTGCTCTGAGTTTTGGGTTCTTTATTGGAAAATGCTGGGTGAAAGTTTTATTTTGGTTGCTCACTTGGTGATCTTGCTTGAGTGATTTCTTGATGACTAAAATTAGCAGCAGAAAAAAGAGTGATAGGGCTGCTGGCAGATCACTTGAGTAACTTGCGTGGAGGAAGTGGCCACACCACCTCCGTGGCCACATCCCACCCTGGGGTGTGGGAATGGGCAGAAAGGCTCTTGGACCCACAGCCAGCACCACACAATATAGAGAAACTGTGCCATGATTTAAAAAACTTAGAGGCTATAAGTATTGTCACCTTGCTTATTTCTGTCTGCTATAATCCTCATAAAACTTTAGCGTTTAAGGAGCAGGCCAACTCACATGGAGTTAAATGACTTAAAAACAAACAAACAAAACCCACAGCATCCAGTCAGACCTATGTGAGCATTCCTGGAGGAATTGTTTTCTTTCTTCCTATTTTCACAGGAAGCATAGGAAAGAGGATGGCTGGTTATCTGCTCATTTTTTTGTAGATAAGTTATTTCTCCTGCATTCTTTTGGGTTGTTTTTGCAGAGAAACGTCTTTAGAAAATATCTGTCATTGAGAGCTTTATGAAGACGTCCAGCCTCAGCCAGTGGCAGAAGTGTCTGTCTTGTGTTCCTTGTCTTGTAAAAGGAGAAGGTGTCCGAAATGTGGAGGGCCCCGTTTGTTTCTACAAGCCGCAGAGACAATATTTCCTGAACTAGAAATATAATAGGAAGCTTCTGGTCACACTCACTTAGGGGTTTGTTAGGGTTTCCATGGTCTAATTCCACAACATTATGCCAAGATTCCTTTTCTTCAGCTCTTTCCCCGTTTCATTGTTGGCGGCTCTGGGAGAGCAAGACAGAATTTTCTACCAGAAACAGAGTCATGTTCATTTGTTGAGATGTGAAGAGTATTATATCCAAACAATTAGTGAGGGGAGAGCAAATTACATCCTTGAAGATGGGCTATTAGAGAGGAAAACAACCCTTTTAGCTTAAAAGATGCCCTTCGAAGCCTCTCCCTGCCTTAGCTTGGGCGTCTGCCTGAGGTTTGCCCACCATGGAGAGTGGAGAACAGAACGGTGTGGCTCTCTCCCTTTGGCTTCTAGGGCAGAATTTCTTTCTAGTCAATGACAAAACTATAAATGGGGCTTCCAGACAGGGCTAAGGGGGTCAACGTGGGCTCCCGCCCACACAGGAGTGGGGCGCCTCAGTCCCGACCATTCAAAGCCCCAGAACTGGAAGATTTGCCTCGGTTTGTTTTGTTTGTTTTTCACAAAGAAAGCTTCCTCCCCCCACCATGCCCCCTCCCTACAAACTGGCCTTTTCAATAATAATATTTGTTATGAAGGTTATTGGGTAATTATTGTGATTTTGTGAAGCAGCCCTTGCTAGAGGTGAAGTCTGTCATCACCTAACAAATGACGCCCGCGCAGTTCACTGCCGGGTTAAGTAAATGCAGAGAAGATAAATCTGCACACCCTAGGAATCGCCAGCAGAGCACGCTTTAGTACAAGTTCACAGTCAACTCGCCTGCCTGGGCCAGCTCGCCCAACAATTAGGGCTGTTGTCTTTATTTTTAAATAAAGGGGAAAAATGTCTCCAATTTCCATTACCTACTTCCCCCATCTTCTTTTTCCTTTTGCTAGTTGTGAGATTCCCCCGTCCTGCTCCCAATTGTCCTTGTAAATGTAATGATGAGTGATTTCAAAATAATCTCTTTCCTATTTTAAGTGCTGACAAAAAGAGGTAGGAGGCTGATTTAACAGGAAATATAGTCACAAACACACACACACACAAATCTAGTGCACCCTCCCATTCTAAAAGGCTGTGGCAGAAGTAGGGCATCCCTGAGATCCTGGGAGGGGGCCATCCCCTGAAAGAAAAGGCACAGCTTTGTATATCTTTGTGGTTAGTGCGTTGCGACTGCAGGTCAAAAAGTTGAGGGTCAAAAGTTTACGTTGTGCAGCACTCTTAGTCATCTGCCCAGACAGAGTTTGATGTCAATGTTAGAGCTGCGATCTTGACTATCAGCACAAAAGATAAAATGGCTTGGAGTGACGCGTGTATCACGGTATGGACTCCAGGTGAACCCTAGTGGTTGAATGACCTCAATTACGGAGAAAAGGATAGAAAATTCCTTTTTTTCAAGAGTAATACATGCTGTATTTCATCTTGAATTATCGTCCCCATTCTGAGGGAATAGCAGCAGGTAAAGAGGCTTAGATTACTGAAAAACCAACACCTTAGATTGCTGGAGAACCAGGAGTCTTTGGGTGTGTCACAAAATAAAAAAAGCTCAGAAGTCATCAGTGGACCTTTAAGAAATAACGTAGCAAGTTTCCAATGCTCCGTGGTACTTTCAAAGGCAAGAGAACCGGCAGGAAACTTCCTTTATTTGAAAACAGTGATTTTGATTTGCCATTTCTCTTTTTAGTACTCATATTGATCCCTAAAGTGTGTGAGAAGAAGGGCAAACACAGGCATTTCTTGCAAAATGTGTTCTTTGCCAATTTTCAAACACAGAATGCTTTTTCTGAAATTGCCACCCACTAAAGTGTTCTTAGAGCTGGGAAGGGGAGGAAGGAAACGGAAACCCTCCCCCCAAGGGACAGGATTCTTCCACCCCTCCACCAGTGAGAAAATGCTCATTGGTGCCCTGAAAATGTTCCTGTTGTAGGAAATTTTTCATTATGGTTAGTGTTAACCCTACATTGAATGTAAGAGAAATGCTACAATCTGTACGTGAATGGCCACACTATAAAGAATATGCCATTTGAGCAGAAAGGTGGAATCCAGAAATGTCAGAGCCCTGTGACAGACTTCTGTCCTCCAGAAAACACTCTTTAAAAACACACTTGGAATAAAAGCTAAGGAGAGGAGAAGCGAGCTAAGGAGGAAGGGTGAAAGAGTGGGAAAGAAAGGGAACCGTGTGTTAAGGAAGCCGACTGGAAACATGCCTCCTGTGTGAGCTGCAACTGGAGAGCTAAACACTGTTTCATTTCTCATGCACCTATATTAGCTGTAAGTGTTGGTGCCATTAGAATCTATTTTCTGGGGGACCTATTTTCCTTTTCCAGGTATTGATCTTTAAGTAATCATTGTAGGGAAGCGGAGAAGAGAAAGATGAAAAATTTTTTCTGGATTTTTCTTTTTTAACTATAGAGATAAGTTAATTTAACTACTCAGAATGCAGAGTCTTGTTCGGCATGTGTAAGATCATCCCAATGTATTCTGGTTGATTGGATTTGCTGGTGCCAGGGACATTCAGTGGTAAATATTTCCCAAACAGTGCCGTAGTGGAAGTAATCAGATTGCTTCCACTGTTGGATGTGTAAAGTTTTCACTCTGGCCAAGAGCTTGAAGCCAAATGGGGGTGTGCCAGATGAAAACAAGAAAGGGAACAACTGTGGTGATTGCTGTTACAGCAGTGAACACTTCACCACATCTGGGCTAGCAAAATGGAGAAAACGGAAACCCCCGCTATTACTCACCAAGACAATTATGTGTCCCTTTGAGAAAAGCTTGTTATTGTATTATTGGTTAAAAATGTCCCACGCCTTAGAAACATGTCAAATTCAATAATTATAGACACCTCTTTGCCGGTTTTTAAAGTAAAAGTTACCTGAAGAAGTCATTGCTTTTGGAGTGCGTACGTTTTTATTTGGAGGGGTTTGATTATTAGGTCTGTAACACAATCCTGCTGAAAATTTATATATAATGTAAGGATACATTTCAGTCTTTATGCCTGGGTCATGCTCATCGCTATAAACTCCTGCAAGGAAATTACCCCCAAACAATAAATGGTTCAAATGGATGATAAAGTATTGCTTGTCTAAAATCATGTGCCTAGTGTAGGTGGGGGAGAGCCCTAAAATGCCACCATCAGGCATTCTGAAATTCAGCCATTCCCCCGTGCGCTCCAGAGATGAGCACTCTCAGGGACTCATTTTAAAGAACAAAGGACAAATACAGTCAATACATTCCATAACGTTTACATTTCCTTTGCTTCCCTATCCCTCCCCACCCCCCCCAATTGGTTTTCCCTGAGAAGGAGTGACCTGGGCAAAGACCCTGATCTCTAAAAGACACTGTATAGACCTTTTAGAAGCGCAAAGTCCAAGGCCGAGGTGAACTTCAGGTCAGCGCGTCTAACAAATATGAAAATGTCGGCTGGTGAAGGGCGCGCCTTGTGATTTAACAAAGACTGTCAATGTGTAAGATTAATAAGAAACAAAATGCTCACGGTGTCACTGTTCGGTCACTTTGAATCTTGGGACAGGGTTGCATTCAAGAGGGCAGGCTATGCCAAAGATATTCAAAATGATTCAAATCACATTCAAACTAGGCTGCAAAGCCTGCCTTCCTCTCGCCCTCTCTCTCCCTTGGACTCCCTTCGCTCTCCTTCTCCATCTGGGATTCGAGGACATGATGAAAAGTTGTTTCATTTAATGGGATTTTAAGAAAGCCTTTGTTGGGAATATGTGTTATCCCTGCACGTAGAAATGAGCAAATGTGGTTACCAAGAAAAGGATTACGCTTCCACCCTGCTTGGAACTGGAGCCAGTTGGTGTGCGAAGATTAGCACACTCCCTCTCTGCTCCATTTCAGAGCATCCCATCTTTTTCTCGGGCGAGATGCTGCTGGTAAACTTCGGTTTATGTATTAATTTAGTTTCTTTCTGGCTTTACTCTGGTGTCTTGGATCTTATGTAAAGGCAAGAAGTGGTTTTTTTAAAAAATGTTTTTCAAAAAATTATTTGATTCAGTGGAATGATGCTGTGGCTTGCACAGAGAGATTGTGGAAGGATCAGAAAAGGTACTGAGATTGTTTATTACAGCCATAAATCTTGCAGTAAAATGTCAAAATGTCGGTGTGTGAGATAACACTTGGTGGTCCTGGCTCCGTTTGTGTTTATGATAGGACCCACAAAGACAAGTTACAGGCCTTGGGGGATTCTGTGTAAGCCCATCTTCCTAACGTCACATAACCACACGAAACACAGGGGCAGTTAACTCGTTTAGGCTAACCATATACAAAACAGTGCCCATGCCTTGTTAATACTTTAAAATAGAAGCCGGGTAGAAGGTTCTGAGGCTAAACAACATGAACTTTGTGTTTTAGTGTCTGTAAATAACATTAAACAAACATGGTTAAGACCCTAGTACTCAAGGCTGATGCCATGAGAATGACAGCAAAATTTCATTGTTATGTTCCCCTCCTCCTGGGCTTAGTGAGCCCAATTTTGTAAATTATATTATGTATATATTATTCAAGATCTATCTATCTATCTATCTATCTATCTATCTATCTACAATCTTACTGTAAAGAGATATTGGTTTAGGCAGCTGTATCAGAGGCTAGATTTCCCTGGGAATGTAGAGAGAATGTCTAGAGATTACCCTCAGCATTGATTTCTGTCTGTGGTTCAGATTTCATTAAAAAAAAAAAATTCAGGGTACCCCATGTCGATGGACAGCACTCTTCACAGGCACACAGCCAATGTGGAAAAACCTCTTTGTACCACTTCAGGGTGATTCCAGTTAAAAAGCTAACATGATCCCCCTTTAAACCTCTTTTCCTAAATTAGTTTAAAGATTAGTCCCATATAATAGGCTTTATGTGGCTAAGCATTAAATGACTATCCATCAAATGGATATTCCAGCATTTAGTAACTCATATGAGTAACCGATATAAATGAAGATAGAATTGACATTCCTTTTGAAGTGTCTCCAGGCTTAGGCTATAGCTTTCCTTGTCTGCCTTCCAGACTCAGTTGTGAGAAGGCTGTTTATGCTGCTCTTTGAAAAATCAAGTAAGATGTACTAGCTGAAAAAAAGTCCTGGCTGTACATGCCAATATGAAAGTATTTTAGAGGAGTGACTATTCTAGCTTGTAGTGCTTTAATCTAGGCTGAAAGGTGGAGGATCTAGGTGTGTCTGTGACCCAAAAAAGGAAAGGGAGCGTACGCAACACGAGTAAGGCATCAGTATTTAATGCAAAGATCACCATTAGGTGGAATTAATAAGTAATTTATTTGTTAATAATGGTGTAATTAGTTTACCCATCAAATTTCAATTACCAAACGGCAGGCAACTGTCCTCTCTCCCCCTTTTCCAGAGCTACTATTATCGTTAATATGCTAATTTTCAGCAATGCAGAAATTATAGGCTGTCCTGCAAACAGAACTTTACCCTGAGATGCAGTCTGAGAGAGCAGCATCCAAAAATACAAAACGTAATCTTCTTAGCGGGACAAGACCCGCCGGCAATCAGACGGGGCAAAGTGCACTCTCCCCGTCGCTCGTTTCTGTCTAGGAATTGTTCTGAAATGGGACGTTGTTGGTTTCAAGGCTCAGTTTTGTGCAGGCGCCGCGTCTATCCATCCCTCACCCTTGGGCCACCTCCAGTCTCCCCATCGCGCCTAGGAAATGCGAGTGTTTGACTCTCACATCAACACCTCCATCAGACGAGGCGCTATTAGAAGGGTCTGAATCTTCTTAGCCCCCCCTTCACCTCCCCCCCATCAGATTTTGTCTGTAAAAGGCGTCGTGAAAAGCGTCCCTCCGGTTCACCGGGATGGCCTGGCTGCACACGTCTAGGCCGGTGTCTCCCGGCTCCTGCCGGGCTTCTCAGAGCGGGGACCCGGGGCGGGAGCCGCGAGAGGGTGGGCATGGGGGTCCGCTGGGGGAGAAAATTGGTCTGTCGACCTCATTCGTTTTATTCCGGGGACAGGATTAAAATGAGACTCTTTCCTCCATCCCAACCCATTCCCTCCCCCCGCCCACCTCGAACCCGGGAGGACCCCGGGCCGGGCGAGGCGGGGCCCGAGGTCAGCGCCGGGCCGCGGGCGCCTGGCTGCTCCGAGGCCTAGGCCGGGACTGGGGCGCTCACGGCGCACGGCTGGGGCGCCCGAGGGGAACTGAAGCCTGGAGGGCCCCCTACTCCCAGCGGGACTCAAAGTCGGGGGGTTGAGGGGGGGGGGAACCGAAGCGCCAGCTCCCTCCCTCCGCCGGGACCCGACCGCCGCATCCATCCCCTCCCGCGCGCTTCCTGATCCGGGTCCGCGCGCGCCGCGCTCCCATTGGCCGGGGCGGGTCACGTGGGGGCGCGCGGGCGGGGGCGGGGCGGCGCGAACTTTGGTGGCGCTGGCGGCGGCGGGAGGGGGAGGGGTGGGCGCTTGACAGCGGGGGAGGGGACGGCGCGGGGCGGGGGGGAGGGGATGGGAAGCGAGGCGGGAGGGGGAGGGGCCTCGGCGAGCCCAGAAAAACGACAACGCGAGAAAAATTAGTATTTTTGCACTTCACAAATTAATGACCATGAGCTCGTTTTTGATAAACTCCAACTACATCGAGCCCAAGTTCCCTCCCTTCGAGGAGTACGCGCAGCACAGCGGCCCGGGCGGCGGCGACGGCGGCCCGGGCGGGGGCCCCAGCTACCCGCAGCCCCCCGCGCCCGCGGCCCGGCACCTGCCGCCGCCACAGCCCCCGCTCCCCCGCGCGGGCGGCGGCCGCGAGCCCCCCGCCTCCTACTACGCGCCGCGGGCGGCCCGCGAGCCCTCTTACCCCGCGGCCGCGCTCTACCCCGCGTCCGGGGCCGCCGACGCCGCCTACCCTTACGGCTACGGCGCCGGCGCCAGCCCCGGGCGGCCCGAGCAGCCCCCCGCGCACGCCAAGGGCCCCGCGCACGGCCTGCACGCGAGCCACGGCCCGCCTCCCGGGCGGCAGCCCCCGCCGCCTCCCCCGGCGTCCGCTCGGCGCAGCGAGGCGGCTCCCGCCGCGCCGGGCGTCCCGACAGGGGGCAGCGCCCCCGCGTGCCCGCTGCTCCTGGCCGACGAGAGCCCGCCGGGCCTGAAGGGCAGGGAGCCGGTGGTGTACCCCTGGATGAAGAAGATCCATGTCAGCGCCGGTACGTGGCGCCGCCGCGGAGGCGCGGGAAGGGCGGGCTGGAGCCCGGCGGCCGGAGCGCGAGGGTCTGGGCGGGGGCCGGAGGCGCGGCCCCGGGAAGGGGCCCGGGAGGGGAGCCCCGGCGGCCCCGCTGCGCTGGGGTGGGCGGGTGCGCGCCCGCGGCCGGTCCCGGCGAGAACCCTTTTGTACCCGGGGTCCCCTTACGGGGAGATTTACGAGACGCCGCTCCGCTGGGGCCGCAATTACCGCCCCATAAATTTAACGGCCTGGCAGCGGCTCCGGGCCATGTGTCTTTGAAGCTTCTCTCCAGCCCCAGGCCCAGCTCCCATCTTTATGGCTCTCGGGTGTTTCCCGGTGTCAATAGCCTGTGAAGCATTTTCGGTGCCGTGTTATGTGTCTTGCGTGAACTTGGTGTCAGGTTATTAGATAATGATGATGTCCCCTTGCTCTTCCCCACCCCACCTTCTCTCTCCTCCTCCTCCTCCTCCTCCTCCCCCTCTCCCCCCGCTCCCCCCGCCCGGGCTCGCCTCCCCTCGGGGGGCTCTGGGCTCGCAGTCAGCCCCGGTTATCACGGAGGGGAGCCCAAGCGCTCCCGGACCGCCTACACCCGGCAGCAGGTCCTGGAGCTGGAGAAGGAGTTCCACTTTAACCGCTACCTGACCCGGCGGCGCCGCATCGAGATCGCCCACGCGCTCTGCCTGTCCGAGCGGCAGGTCAAGATCTGGTTTCAGAACCGCCGCATGAAGTGGAAGAAAGATCACAAACTGCCCAACACTAAGATGCGATCCTCCAGCTCGGCCTCAGCCTCGGCCTCCGCCTCCTCCTCCTCCTCCTCCTCCGCAGGCCCGCCAGGGAAAGCACAGACGCAGAGCCCCCACCCCCACCCCCACCAGGGTGCCTCCACACCCATCTCCTCCTCCATGTAACCTTGGGGAGACCTAGACCAGTTTCTTTCCCTCATCTGCTTTCCTCCTCTCTTCTGCCCCTTTCCCCATCCACCCCTCCCGTCTGTCCGTCCGTCCGTCTGTGGGGACCACAACAGACCCCAAAACAAAACCCAACTTGATGAAAAGTGTAGTAAAAAAGAAGAGGACGCTTTCCTGGTAAGAGTGTGTGCTGGTTGGCACCCAAGAGAGGACAGTGGCCAGGGTGCTGGCTGGTGGAACAACCTGCCGGCCTAAGGAAGGCTGCCAGGGCTGGGCACCTGGGAAGGACCACGTGGCATCCCATGCTTTTGAGGCAGCCGAAGGACCTGTGTATGTATATTTGTCGCAAACAGAAGAAAACGGACCCTTTCCTACCTTCCTTGTCCCCCCTCCCTCATGAAGGCAGCTCCCCCAAGCTTGTCTTGACCTGAGTACATGAGTAGACATTGTGGACCTCACAGGACTATTTAATTTTCAAAATGTATGGACCTCGATGGTAGATGTGACACGATAGTCCCCCTTCCTTGCATTTATTTAAAATACTGCTGTAGAGATATTGTTGTCTTATTCCGAGGCGCCATCTTTGGGGAGAGGGGAGTGCATTGAGACCCATGTGCAACTGTACAAACCGTGGTGTTGGCTGTATAGAAAGCCTTGCTGGGAATAAACTCTGTTTCAAAACACATTAAAGTTCTAAAACACATTTGTGTGTTTCCTACTTTTAATTTTTTTAAACAAGTGCTCTGGGTGGACGTGCTTGACCTTGCCTAGGAGGAAACCTTGTAGATGGCTTGAGTTGTGTTCACTTGGATTCTGCCTGCTCCTGTGATGGGTGTGAGTGTGTTCAACTTGAGCTGAACTCTTGTCGAGTTTGACCCCCTGTGGGAAAAGTTCCAAAGGGCATGAAGGCTCTTGAGCTCTGAGAAGGCTCCTCTTCTTCCCAAACTTGGCCAGGCTGTCAGGCTTCAGGTCTCTGCGAGGCACAGAAACGTGTCCTTCTGTGCAATGAAAGGTGAAACCTCCCAGGGCTGCGGGCCCGGGAGTTGCTGCAGCTGCTCTGCTGGCTGAACTCTGAGCACACTTGGAAAGCAGTGGTCCCATCGGTATCGATGGCACCTTCTCACTTCATCTGCCTGTTTCCCTGGAGATAAAAAATAGTTTGTGTAAAGGGTTGAGGTTGCTTTTTTGAAGCTTCTCTTCCCTAACCATAGCTTGGGAATTTTTATTTGTTTGCTTCTTTCTTACGTTCTTTCTTTTTTGAGCGAGAAATTTTAAAGTGAACTGGATTTTCCCAGTACACCCTTCAGAGTTTCTTCTGAGGAAATAAAAGGCGTAATGACACCCGGAGTTGCACCCCAAAGCAAGGTATTGGACACTGGAAGAAACTCTGAATTAGGGTCACTTGCCTCAAATGCTCCCCGATTTTTCTGCCCAACCTAGAGACCTAGATTTAAAAGGTTTAAAATAAAATCTGCTTCACAGTCTCCATAACCCTAGCATTCGTTTACTGATTTACTAATCAGTCAAGAGAATTTGGACTTGGTTGTCACTGAAGGGACAAAATACAAAACAAACAAACAAACAAACAAACAATACACACGCTAGCCCCAGAATATTAGAATTGTCACTTGGTCTTGACTGAGGGGAATGTTTAGTTCATTTAATAATTTTAGCAGAGATGGGAGGGGGCTCTCCTCTACCTCTGCAATAACAGAGGAGTTTTAAACACATTTTCCTGTCAGTGGTGAACCCTGAGTCAGTGGTCAATGCTGTTCCTCTACTGCCTGTGTGTAATACAGGCAGAGGCGAGCTGCTGTCTGTCTATGAACAAACCAGATCTGAGAGGGAAGTGATGGATCTCAGAGGGGCCTCCATCTCTCCCCAAGAAAACTCAGGGGCAAACAAGTGCCTGCCTTCCCCAGTCAGGCCAAACCTGGCATAGAGTGCATTTTATAAGGTGTGAACGAGTGCCAGGGGTCTCTAGAGTCACTGCATCTGCTGCTGAGACTTATTAACCCTTCCTCTGCTACATGCACTTGTAAAACGGAATTAAATCACGCTGAAAATAGCAATTTTCCCAGGAATCATTAATCACCTCATACAATAAATACTTCTTTGTAATTCAACAGCAATTCTGAAAGGCATTCTCTGGGAAAAGTCTGTGGAGAAGCAAGGGATCTTCTTGCAAATAATGTGGTCTCGGGCAAAGACGCAGCATCTTGCCTGTCTGCTCAAAAAAATGCCTAGACCCTTGGTGGAAATAGAGTGTCAAGCTGCAAAACCTCACATGGCAGATTGTCATCAATTAAGGTAAATTCTTATATTTCTCCTTTGTAGTAGAGGAGGGGATGAGGGCATTAATTAGCTACATACTGGAGGCAGTTGTATGGGGCTAAAAGGGGCAATGAAAAGAAAGGATGGAGATTGTGTGTGTGTGTGTGTGTGTGTGTGTGTGTGTGTGTTTATATTCCAGTGCAAAATGGAATTTTTACCCAAATTGTGCTGATTATTAAGGTATTGGTAAGTTTTACCAAGTCAAAATGCTCCAAAATGCTCCAGATGATTGTACCACTTCTTTAGTGTTTTGCCTGTTTCATACTTAGTCTTTTAAAGGAGCTTGTTATAACAGCTTAGAAAATCCCACTTTGTGCATTGTCTGCCCTTTGCTAGGGCAACCATAAGAGTTCACCCAGAGGACAAATTTTCTATCTCATTAATTGTTTTTTTTTTTTAAAGCAAACTCTATTGGCCCCTCAAACCCTTGACCTTTAAAGACAGTAGTATTTTGTGTGAGCTCTATACTTCTGCTACCAAAATGACCCTTACACAGGCTCTCCTCTTCTTGCCTTTCTCTCTTTCTCTCTCCTTCCCTCTAACACACGCTCATCTGCTTTAGTCACATAGCCAAGCTGTGCCTGACTCTGGAGTGATAAAAGTTTTGTCAACATCTGAAATCAACCTAAATCGGATAGGAGACACTTTAATGGTCACAGTTTGAATTAAGTACTTAAGAGTCTCCCCCCTGAAGAAAAATGGCACTTTGCAGGCTCTCCTTCCTAGTTTTGCTGAAATCTACGATATACCCGGTGTTTTATTACAGCAGGAATTCAACTGTGACAGGCAGAGTAGAGTACTTAATACCCAGGATGGAGCTCATGGGAAGATTACCTAGATATATGGGGCGTGGGCCCTCTGCACAGCATCTCTGACTCTATATTCAGCTGTCACAGGGTCCACATCCTCCCCCCCCAGCCCCTCCCCATGGGGTGGGTATCACCAAGCCTCCTCCTCTCTCTCCCTGCTTCCCTAAGCTACCACACTGTGCTGTTCCCACCCACCATTGCCTTCCCTCCAGCAGTTTAACATGGAAACAGATCAACCATTCTTTAGAATGGAAAGAAAGAAAAAAAACTCCAAGAATCAATGTAGCAAACAGAGACCTGGCGCTTCCCATTTGAATGAGTGGATTCTGTGCAAGCAAAAAGCTGTTTGTGATTCTCTCTTGGTCTGCATCCCTAGCCCAGGTGAGGTCCTCTATTGGAGTGCACAGGCTCAGCCTGCCCGACCGCTGCTCCTCCAGCAGTTGCTCCTCTCTGTATTATATACGGACCCAAGACGAATGCTGCTGCTTCTCTCAAAGAGTATGGGCTGCAAAAAATAGGAGGGAGAAGAGAGACCTGTGTTCTAACTCTTTGATAGTACCTAGGAGGCTGCCGGGGCTGTTGTGAAATATTCTCATCTGAAATTTCTACTTGGAACTCTGTCAAGTCTTATTCTCAAGGCCCCAAACCCACGGAGTAACCCTGCCCCCTTTCAGGTCAGCCCCAGTCTCTCTGGAATTGATTTCTGGCGGTAAAAGAGATTCCAGATTGAAAGACTATCTCAGGGAAAAGAGATCTGGAGGCCATTTTGGTCCCATCGTAGTTTACTGATGAGGAAACTGAAGCAGCTAAATGCTCCCCCTCCCATTTTTTCCTCTGTTAATGAGTGGTAGCTTTGGTCCCACCTTGGGTAGGGGTAAGTGCACAGGCATCTTTCCTTGGCAGAAGGCCAATGAGTCTGGGTTCACACTGGACATGAAGGGTCACAGGTGTGCTTCTCCAGGTTAGAAGGGTGCTGAGATAGGTGGGCTGACCTCTGAGCTCAGGAGGTGACAGATGTCAGGGTCAGGGTGCCTGGGAGAGCAGTGGACATCCCACTGTCTACATAGATCCAGACTTGACTCCTACTCTGCTTGCCCTGGAATTTCCATGGGGTTCCCTTGGCCTCAGAGCTGCGCAAGGGGGTCTGCATTCTGGAGGTCTGGGAACTAAAAAGCCAACAAGGACCCTAGTGGCAGCAGATAAAGGTGTAAGGCCTATTCCAGGGAGAAATGGAAATTGTAATCCCGGGGGTCACGTGACTCATTAAATAATTAATGCCGATCGTCAAGAATGGATGGAGTCAGCAGGGCCTCGCTAGGAATGACTCTCTCAGAAGTAAGACCCCCAACTTCCTGTTTGATTTTTTAAAACACACACCGTCAAATTTACTTCTAAAGGCTTTTAACTCCTTCAGGAGGGTCGGAGAGAGCCCTTGAGCGGGGAGGACCCAGCTGGCGGGCCCATGCTGGGTCTGGGAGCTCTTTCTGCAGGGTTTCTGCGAGTCCTGGGAGTGCGCCGCATCCGGGGAAATGTGAGTTGGAGCTCGGGTTTTCTGCGGTCGTAGCCTGGCTTTGGTGATGAAGTGGGACGGATGCGCAGACAGTTGGTAATGTTCTGACTCACACCGGGGAAGGCTGCAGAGATACCGCAGGACAGGCGCGCGGCTTTGTTCAATTTTCCCGGTGTTCATAAATCACCCGCGCCGGGCGAGCGAGCGAGCGAGGGAGCGAGCGCCACAAGCACCACCGAGAGAGGCCACAGCAGCGGCGCGGCGGCCATTGCGAGGGAGAGACCTGGGCAACATCTCTTTGTGACTCATTAGCCTGAACGATTTATGGGGAACAGCAGCCATGAATATTTGACTTGGGGATAAGGAAATAGCAACAATAATAATAACCATAATAATTACAATACTCCTAAGCATCGCCGAGTGGGGGTGGCTTGGCAGACGGTGGCATAGCAGATCTTTCTGGGACGAAGTTGAGTGGCAACGTGCAGTATGGCTAAGCCTCACCTCACTCAGGGTCCAAGGCCACAGGGGCACTGCCTCTGGGGACACCGAGGGCGAGTTTGAACAGGAGAAAGGGGCCCAGCATGGGTTCTGCATCCCCAGTGCCTTGTGGAGGGTGGGGGCTGCGGGCCAGGCGGTGGCGGCTGAGGGCAGCCAGTGTCAGGTGTGCAGGCACTTGCTCAGTGTGTTAGGGTGCTGGGAAGCCTGGGTGGGGGTCAGGGCACCTGTCACATATTTGGTAGCTGCTCTTGGTACTATCAGCAGGGTTGCATGGATGCCAGACAGCCATTGAGGGCTGGCTTGGGGCAGGCCAGAGTGTGGGAGGCCACCCGGGTTTGGGTGAAGGGGTAGTGGGGCAGGGACAGGGCTGTGGAAGCAATCCACTTGGCAAGGTGCCAGCCCAGTGGAGACGTTCTCCAAGCCAGA
The DNA here is from genome assembly GCA_004026665.1 of Murina feae. Lineage (NCBI taxonomy): Eukaryota > Metazoa > Chordata > Mammalia > Chiroptera > Vespertilionidae > Murina > Murina feae. The sequence goes on along the minus strand of PVJC01000139.1, from coordinate 61,756 downwards.
GCTCATTGAGTAGGACGGTTCTCGCCTCTTCCCTAGCGTCTTCCGCCCACCCCTCAAGTTGGCTGACCATTTGCCAGCTAGAGAGCAAGAGAGGGTTGCAGATATCTTGAGGGACAAGGTGGTAGCAGAAATAGGGCATCTAGGAGCTTGTCCCCACTGTGCAAGGTGAGGCTGGATAGGGCCCCTCGGTGGGGTATTGTCCCAGCCCACATCCTTCCCAGTTTCCCCCTATTTCCAGCAGCCATAGCTGGCCTGCTGTGAGGGACTGGGCAGCCCACTGGGGCAGAGAAATGACGCGCCCAGGGCTTGAATGAACCAAAATACAAAAACCTCTCAAGGCTGCCGGGGCCTATGGGCTGAGTTGGAGTTTGATTTCGCGCCAAACAGAAATGAACACTATTAGCGAGGTTTCGGGAGAGTCTGTGATTGAACGCTCCCAGACAAGGCTTCCCTTTGTTAGCAAAAGAAAATAAAGCGCGCATTCACATTCCCCAAGTTGAGGTGCGTGAGGAGCTCTCGGAGCAGAGCAGGCTCCCACGGCAAAGCCCCTTCCACCTTCCCATCTCGCTCCGCCTCGTCCATTTTCTTCCCCCTTCCCCCTTCGCCCTGCCCGCCCCCTATATAAAGAAAGAAAAGGAAGAGTGTGGGTGCGGAGATGGAGTATGTATTTATTTTACAAAAATAAATCACCATCTTCAGGCCATTTGTAGACGGGAACCTTTCGAGCAATGAGTGTGCCGCATGGACGAATGCCCTGGCGACTCCTCCGTGTCCGCGTCACCCCGGGGGCCACCCTGGCGCCCGGAACGGCCGCGCTTCCAACTCCGGTCCTCCAGCTCCCTTCCTTCGCAGCCACCGTTCACCCTCCGCTGTTTATTTATCCGCAGAGCGCCCGGACACCGGAAAAGGCGATTCCCTGAGCGCTCCGGAGTTGGAGACAATTCGGGGTTCAGTCTTACGTATCTTTCGAGGTAAGCGCTGCGCCCACACTCGTCACCGCTTGGGGCTTTGCACCGGGCCTCTGGTTGCTCTGCCAGGCGGCTGCAGCCCTTGGAAAGAGGCTCTGGTCAATATTTAACTTCGGAAGAGTTTCGGAGCTGAGTTATTTTCAGCTGCAAGTTCCGCGAATGTCAGGCTTTCCAGGCAGACAAAGAGCCCGCAAAGCCGGCCTTCTGCAGAAAAGCGTGGTGGGTCGCAGAGACCAAAGATGTATGTGCTTGGGGGGCGGGGGTGTGAGAAGGATGTATTTGTTTCTTCCAGCAAGTTCCAAACAAATCGCTACATGGGACGGCAGGGCAAAAGCCAGTATAGAGGCCACGGAGGCGGTGGCCGCTGCGTGGGCCGCTCTACTTGTCCACTGTTGGCGGCGCCTGCAGAGACTGTGAGTTCGGAAATGGTGGTTAGTCCAGCTCTGCGTGGAGGAAACTGGGCTCACCGCCTCGCAGTGTCTCTAATCCTTTTGCTTTTCCTTGACGAGAGGGAAGTTGCTGTGTTTCCAAAGTATAGACTGTCGCGGGCAGCGGGACTTCTAGGTTCCTTTAGCCAGGCTGACCCGCTGCTGTTCTTCCTACAGGAAAAGCACAGGTTTTCGATCTCAGCGTTTTATTTTCCTCTCTGGAACAAGGGGAAACGCTTTAAAATTCTTTTCCAGTTCTGGCTTAATTTGTTCTCTTAGTTTGGGATGCAGGGAGATAATTACTGTGGTTTATTACCTTGTAAAAGATCCATAAATTTCGTGCCTATTTGGGGGAAGGGCTGCTGGAATAGCTTCCCCAAGCTTGGTATGAAGGAATGGGTTTGCTTTGTTCTTGGAGGAATTACTTGTTTTAAAAAGTTTTCTGAGATTTTGTGTTCTATTCCCTAGGCCTCAGTCTTGCCTAAAATTTTCTCCCCAAATAGAGACGAGGTTGCTAATTTATTGCAACCTGCTGTTGGAGATGCTCTAAGGCTGATTACGGTGTTTTGGATACAAATTCTTATTTTATTAGCTGGGAAGTAAGCAGAGCAATAGTAAAGTTGGGTTACTTTCTCAGCTACTGTGTGTCTATTTATATCAAGCATAGACAGCATTTCAGGAATTTGCCACTCAGTGTGAACATTTGATTTGCATCTCTGCACACAACACTATCATTGCGTGTATAAACAGTTGCAGGAGCTTGAGACCATGTGTATAAAGTGATATACACATTCGTGTGTGTCCGGAGAACTTGGAGCCCATTTGTAGTTCAGTTGCACCCACAGGAAATATCTCATGTTAAATAATGATCTATAACCTTCTCCAAAGAAAAGTGGGCTAAGAGGGCCTAACCTGACGCTGAGTAGAAAAACCACTAGAGTTAACCAAGGGGAGAAACATGTTAAGTGTATTTTTGACAGAGAAATCAGATTGCAGTGTTTGAATACAGATATATCTAATCTGCCAACAGCCTTGCAAATATTGACTAAGGCGCTGCATCCTGAGTCACCTGCTCCTTCTTAGACAACTTTCTGCCTATTTTGGCTCTGGTGGCCTGGATCCAGGGCATGTGTTCCCAGCCCAGGCTCGCCAGGTTGGGGGCTGAGAGAGTGAATGGAGCGGTACTGGCAGCTGGACTTCTCAGCCTGTGGCTAGATACTTGGGCATCTTCACTCTGGGTCTCTGGAATGGGAGCTTAAATGGCCTATAGCCTTGCTCCAGGAAAGCAGATTTCAGAGTGGGGAAGGGGGACTCCCAGCTGTGGGCTCTCTGGTGGCTTGCCCAGCCCAAGCTTTCTCTTGGGTAAGCTGTTTTCACCTCAAAAGTTAAATTTCTTGAGACTTCCTCAGATATATGTTCCTTTATAACCCACAAAATCACAGTATCCTACCCCAAGTCAGTACTGTTAATTGTTAAACAGCAGTTGGAGCATTAACTGGGCTGTTAATAGTGGCCTGGAGGCTCCTGGCTGGCAAGCTGAGATGCCTCTGGGCCTTGCTGGTGTGAAGGCATTTCTCTGAAGCACCACCAAAGACTTCTCCCATTGATTTATGGCCTTGGGAATTTCAGTTCGCTCCCAGACAGTTCTGAGAGTTCTGAAGGGGCCTCTTCTCATCATTGAGTTGAAGCCCCTGCAGAAACTTTGGTTGGGGAGAGTGGGGTTTACCAACAACTAGGCAATACTTCCAGGCCCTTTCCATGCTATCTGGAGAGCTCAGTATGAAATATCTGGGGGTGGTGGGTACAGAGCAGAGGACAGTGTGTTTCTGGCCTGAGTCCTTGGGGAGTGCTTAGTGGAAACCAGCTTTTGGTCCTGTCCAACACCCCCAAACCTGAGAGCGCAGGTTTTCGCGTTAGATGCTTACTTTCCAGCTTGCGGCTTAGGTCAGAGCTGGCAAGATTGACATAGAGGTTCTCTCCTAGCTATACTACAGACAGAACCTCATTGGAATACTGCCACCAGCTTCGGGCAGGGCTCCCTTCCAAGAGGTGTGAGGTACCCTCCTTTATTGCCATTCTGATTTGGATACCCTCCTGAGCAGGCCCCCTTCCTGAGGCCCTTACAGTCTCACTAGGCCCCTCTGTTCCCCTGCAGGCCAGTAGGGAAGGGGCGGGAAGAATCATGCACAGCCTCCTGCAGCTGCTACAAGTTCGTCCTCATGCTTAGAGAGGCCTAGCTAACTGAAGACGTGCTCTCCAGGAACAAAGGAATATGGCATGAGGATCTCTCCACCTCAGAGCATTCCCAAGTTCAGAAACGAAGATCCAAAAAGTGGAAGTTTTTAGCTAACCCCCGAGAGGGTGAAATGTTGAAATCTCCAGAGTGGAGATTGTCACCAAGCAGAAGGCAGGAGTGTGTGTGTGTGTGTGTGTGTGTGTGTGTGTGTGTGGTCTTATTTATTTCAGCCAGGTTCCTCCTGAGAAGAGTTGGTCCAGTTCATTTTCTGCTGATAGTCACAGAGTTGTCTTAGGGGAGGGCGAACAGAAAGGGTCCCAGATTACCTTGTAGTAGGTTAGTTAACTCAAGGGATGCTAGGAATTTTTTTTTCCTCTTCTTGCAAAGACAGATCTTTTCCCCTTACATTTTTCATCAGTAGAAGCCTATAATTTCATGTATCATTCCACTATGCACGAGAAAAAGTGTAAGTTCAGGTTTAGCCCAGGCACTGGGTCCTTCCAGATTCGACAAAACTCTGACCCACCCACCCACCACTCTAGAGCCAAGTACCTATTTCCTACGGGGCTCCCATCCAACAGAACAAAAGCAACTGGACTTTAGCCTTTTGTCAGGTAATTATGGGCCCTTTGCATTTATTTCTACAGTGGCTGTGGTGTACGGCGTGGGTGTTAGCACATTCCATACAATGGCAGGCCAGGAGAGAGTCAACTGACTAGGCCAGCCATTACTGGGTTTTCTTCTGCAAACAGGGCCTGGGCCTTGGCTTTTGATGTGCTGCCCAGAGAGGCAAGAGTGCTTGGGTGTGCTGGGTTCGGCAGGTCTGTGAGTGGAAAACTGTAAGGAAAGTTACGTGGTTCTAAGAATGGGGACAGCATTGCTGTTTTCTTATGTTTGGATCAAGTGCAAAGAAATATAAGAGAGATAACTCGCCCTGTGTGGCACATGTTTGGGTGAGGGGGACAGATGCCCCCAGCATCTAACTGCCCTAGACAAAACTCTTCCCTACTGCTGGTCACGGTCCCCCTCTTCCCCTCCCCCAAAGCTAAATGTGCTGCTTGGAAACCTAGTTCCTTCAGTGATTCCCTATTTCAAATAAAAGGATTTTAGTTGACGTATGACCACGTGAGCACATAATACAGCACATTATTGTGGCATTTGGAGCTGAGACCAGGGCTGCTTCGCCTGTGATTACGTTTTCTAGATTCTCTACAGAGAGAGCTTCTCCCCCCCCCCCCCACGCACCCACCTCCTCCTTCTCCTTCCCCTTCTCTGGAGAGTGCTCTCCTAGCGGGTTGCAGTTTTCAGCACTCATGGAGCGGCTCTGGGCCAGCTAGCCGATGGGACTCGAGGCCACGCCAGGAGGATGGGATTTATTTTAAGGTATTTCCGTTGATTGTTCATATCTAGAGTGAGTTATGGCTGTGAGAGACAAAGGTCAGGCAAGGAGACCCTGGTTCAGGGACAGGACCCTCAGCCCATTTCTTCCTTTGTTTCTCCTTTAGAACCGAAACCATTTGAAAGATCCCCCGTAGAGCCTCAGACTGAGTTTAATTCCCTGAAAAGTGTTGAGGGGTGTAAAGGAAGGGGCACTTGGGTGCTAATTGGTGGGCCTGGTAGCCTCCAGTGCTAGTGTGGCTTTGTCCAATACGGCGGGGCTTGAGACCCGGCGCGGAGCCCCAGGCGGAGGGAGGGTCCCGAAGTGCCCACGCAGGTTAAGGTGCCAATGCTGCTCTCCCAGGCGACACTGCCTGGAGCGGCTGGACGCTGAGTGAAGGAGAAAGGGAATCACTGCTCTCCCGTTGCTGCTGTTTGCCGGTGAGGGATGGTGGGCTAGGGCTGATCAGGGCAGCAGGAGCAGCTGGGAGAAGGAAATCAATGAGTGTGCAGATGCGCTGCCATTTTATTGATGATGCTTCAGGCCACTTTGTTCAGTGCTGGGTTGCAGAATGCGATTTCTCACACACGGGATGGAAGGCGCTGGACCCCAGGACACGCCTTTGTTTCTCCACACACCCTCTGCCCGGTAGGGGTGCAGGACAGCTGGGATTGAGGAGAGGCGTGGGGTGGCTAACATGCTGGATGCCCCAGAGCTCTGCTATTCGGATGTTGGGGAAACAGAGGGAAGAGGGGGCCTGCGCTGGGCTTGGGCTTGGTAATGAGTGTGGCCGGGCCACCCGCAGCCGGCCTGGAGAGTGGGAGGACTGGCTGGTGCACCCTGGGCCGGAGGGAGTCCGCAGGCAGAGTCTGCAGGACGCAGAGGCAGACTTTTCTCCGGCCTCCGAGCCCCAGAAATGGCGCTGCAGCCAGAGTGGAGGCAGATGAGAGCGAAACTGTGTGCTTCCAAATTACTGGGAAAGCCCTACCTAATTGGGCTTTGGGGACCCAGCACTCCTGGGAGAGATGGAAACTTCGAGAAAAGGTGAGGGAAACTTCGTTTTCCTCCATTCCCAGAGCCTTCTGAGCAGAAGAAAGGGGTGCCTACTAAGAGTCAGGAAGCCGATTTGCCCCCATGACTTAAAAAAAAAAAAAACAACACAAAAAAACCCACAAAACTTATTTTTTCTTTCTACTTAAAAAAAAAAATCAATGAAGCTTACCCTACTTGAGTGGGATTTATTCCCTAGAATAGAAGGGCTGCTCCACCCTCCCCCTCTGCCAGCCTCGGCAGTAACATGTTTAACTGAGGCTGTTTCAAGTGCTCTAAAACACCCCTTAGAAATAAAATGTAAGCTTTAATTGCTGTTCAATTACTTGTCAGCATTTCATTTGATTTATGACCCAGTTCTGGCGCATTTTTGACCCAGTTAAAGACTCATAAATAATATAGTTTCACTAGAAAGAACAAGAGAGGGAATAGAGGTTTGTTAAAGCCATCTTTTTATTGTTGCTTCAGTACTGGCGAGCAGATTAAATATCTAAGGGAGGACTCTCCGGCTGGTTTTGTACAAAAGTGGGCACAGTGAGAGAAACCAATAGTCTCATATATGAGAGCACCGGTTGGCTTTTCCTCCAAGGAAAGAGCTAGAGCTACTCTATTACAGCTGAACTGTAGCTATAAGAAAGCTTAGCCCCTTTCCACCCTCCCAACGCCAGCCTCACCCTCACAGGCAAGTGTATTTCCTCATGAACTTTCCTCCCCATTTGGAGGTTTTGATGCCTCTTCAGTCGTTCCTCACCTTGGTCCCTGGCTGCCCAGCCAGCGCTCCCAGCCATGGTGGCCTCTCAGACACTTCACAAGAAGACCCCTGATAAGGCAGCAGCGTGCCCTCGCTGTTCCAAATATTCTTCTGGTCCCGTGGGCAAGAGGTTGGGAGCACAGGGACTTGGGGGAGGTGGGATTTGGGGAGCCACGGGGTCTTCTTAGCAAAGAAACCTCAGTGTTTTTGGAGGAGCCGGGTGCATGGCTGTGGGATTTGCCTGGAAAGGACACAGCAGCAGCCAAGGGTAGTTTCTAGCCATGGAACATCGACAGGAGGGATTTTTCCTCTTAAAAAATAAACAAAAAATGACCTTTAGTTGTTATAAATTATTATCTTATAATCACCTCGCCTGCCTTGTTTCAAAAACCAACACTTGGGATTTCAGCAGAGAGGCCTGAACCCAAGGCGCCAGACTCCAACTTGAGGTCCAAACCCCGCTTCTGCCCGCGGCAGCCACCCGGCCCCGGTTCCTGTCCCAGCTCTCCCCGGCTGCCCGGCTCCCCAGCTTGGCGGGTCCAGCCCCGCATTTGCCCAGCACAGTGTTGGCGCTGGCGGAAAGGTGTGCGCCCCGGCGGCGCTCCAGCCCTCACCTCGGTGCCCTGGATCCCTGGGCCGGGCCACCCCTTCCCTGGCAGGTCTCACAGAGAGCTGGCCGTCCCTGCAGGCAGCTTGCTTCGTTGAGAAGCGTGAGTCGCGTCAGCAGTTTGGAGGAGAAAGTGCGGGTTGATTATTGACCCACGCCTTCTTTCTTCCAATGCCACCTCGGACCTGGACAGTTTGAAGAGAAAATGCCGCTGAGCGGATTTTTGTGGCCGGCTCTCACCTCCTACGCGGCCGGCTCCCCCTTTCAAGTGGAGCTGCTGCAAAATGCCATAAGGAGCAAGTGTTTGCTGTTTTGTGCTCTGTTTACAGCTTTGGGGCTCCCAGTCATAAATCTTGCCCAGCCATAAATGACAAAAACCATTGGTATGCATGAGGCCGCCCCGGCCCGGACGGAGTGCTTTTTGATTTCTCCCTTCTCCCCTGGCTTTGTTTTTGCTCTAAGGTGACACTTTGGCTCCCTGACAGTTTAAACATACTACTTATATTTTTAACACCTTCCTTTGAGAAGGACCGGCCGTTGGCACCTTAGAATTGCACGAAAGCTCCATCTCTCCCGTTCTGTCACACACATACCCTTGCAGGTTCGCTTCTGAACGTGGGGAGTTGAGCGAGGCGATCGGAGGGCGGGAGACTATCCTCCTTAAAGTTGTGGAAATATTACGGGCACATCCAGGCCTTTCCTCTGCTCAGTTTCCCTGTGTACCACTAACTAGGGTGGGGGGTGGATGCCGTGGATGTCGGTGGCTGTTGGGGTCAGAGCGTTATCAGTCCTTCCCTGTGAGTGACCTGCATGTTTGTCCTGTGACCCTGCACACAAGAGCTGGAGGCCCAGGTTTCTGGAACCTTGTGCATACCTGAGCCTGGGGCTTCCCATTTCCAGGCTCCCCCTCCCCATCTCCTGCTCCTTCTCTCCGGGCTGCCGGGATTTCGGTGTTTCTGCCTGGAAACATAACCACAGGCAGCCCTGTAGGCTCCTGGGGAGGTCTCTCGAGAAAGGAGGCCCTATCCGAGCCCCCCAAAGTGTGGCTTTGTGGTTCTTGGATTAGGGGTGGCAGGTGAGGGAAGCCGCCGAAGTCTGGGGGACTCTCTCTGGTTCTTGTGCTCCTCGCCCCTCAACTGCAAGTGTCTGGGGCAGAGGGTGACATGGTTTCTCCAACGGCTTCCTAAGAAACAGAACCCGGCGAGAGACCCCTTTGTGAGAGCCCGTTGTCCTCATTAGCATAATTTTCCTGGACTTTAGTGACGCCCAGGAGCGAGGAGAGGGAGGGCGTGGGGTTTGGGGGGGAAGCTGCCCTCCTCCCGCCGCCGCTGAGCTCCCCACCTCGCTCCGGCCCTCCCCTCGCTCAGCCCCATCCCCCACGCCGGCCCGCCAGCCCAGCCCCAGCCGCCTCGGTCTCCCCGCCCGCCCGCCCCCAACCCCCCCGCACCCCTACCAGCCGCTGCTCCGCGTGTAATATTCATAAGAAACATACCCAAGTCGGTGCCACTAGCCCAGGCGGAGCCCCGCGCGGCGAGCGCTTATCTCCGGGCCGCGGCTGCTGCCCTCGGGAAGGGCAGGGGGCGGGGGTGTGGGGGAGGGAGGGAGGGAGGGAGGGTGGGTGGGTGGGAGGGGGGGTCCCAGCCGCCCCAGTCCGCCCTGGGCGCGCGGTGCCGGAGCAGCGAGGCGGCCACGCTCCGCGCCTGGGCGCCTGGGCCTCGGGGTCTCCTCCCGCCCGCCGTCTCGGCTGATGCCGAGGGTCGGTGCCCATCCCGCGCCGAGGGGACCCGGCCGGGCCGCCGAGCCGGGCCGGGGCCGGAGTCCGAGCCCAGCCTGCGCTCGCGGCGCTCGTCAGAAGTTAAGGTAAGCGGGCCGCCGCCGGCCGCTCCCGGCGCTGAATGGCGGGGTGTACGTCGCGGTGATTTATGGCCGCAGACTCAGATCTCGGTTCAAGAAGAGTTCACAAGCCCGAGCTTCCTTCCCGGCAGTGACTGATACCCTTACACTTCGAGTTCAGGCCGCGTTCCCGTCCCCGCCCCCACCTCTGCCCGCTCCCCTAGCCCAGCCGCAACTTTCCGGGGTTGGGAAGGGAGGGAGGGGTGGACCCGGGCGCTGGGGGCTCCTGCCCGCGGTCCCAGTTACACTCGGGGTGAGGGAGGCTGAGGAAGGGGCGGGAGTGGAAAGAGAGCGGTGGCTGAAGGCAAGAGGTTGAAATTTGGGCAGATCTTCCAGAGAGACAATGGGGCTTGCTTCCCGCACTCAACTCAGCCTCTTCAACTCTCAGCTCTCGCACCTGGGGGTTCCTGAGGCAGATCTTCTCGGAGGAATCTGCTCCCTTCCCCAGCCCTTGTTTGGGGGTGCAAAGCAAAGTTTCCTGGCTGGCAAAGCTCCAACTTCTTTACTAGGTTGTAAACTTTGGGGGCTGGGTTGGGGGTGGTGGACTGTGTGGGCCCCAGCTGGTTATCTGCTGACCTTAAACAATAGGAAGCACTTTAGTGGGGTCTGGGAGATGAATTCATATTTTAAGTTTATGTGGGTTGTTGTTTGCCCTTTGATTTTAAAACGTATTTTTGTTATTTTACAACTTGACAAAAAGACTTAGGTAAACAGCAGGCTGGTGTAGCTTATGGTTATGGGTTAGCAATTCACTTGAAATAGTGCACATTCAAAATCAACTTAATTTTGTTTTATCTAATATCTTGCTGTTCAAGTGTCTGGAGTAATTTTCTTAACCTGACGTTTTATTTTACACAAGCCTAGTATCTTAAAAATTTATGATGGCAGACATTAACACTGCCAAATGTAATAGGAACTGTTTTCAGTAAAAGAACAGGAAACAGACATTAAAGGGCTATTCAGTTTTAAATTTTATTTGATCATTTATTTACTTTTGATTTTTGGTATCTGTACCTTTCTATCTCCAAGAAAGAAACAATACTCCAGGGCTCAAGATCATGCAAAATAGCTCTGGATAAGGGATGTTGTAATTTTTAATTGAGGTTCTGGAAAATTAATTGTGCTTGTTTTCCAGATGTTGGTCAGATTGTTGGTTTAATAATGAAATTCAAAGGAGTTCGTTTATTGAAGACAAAATTACAGTATAATCATCTACTGGTAGATGCTTATTACATCATTTTTTTTCTGGTTAACAAAGTGTCTGCTATTCCTGGAAAACTTGAATAACTGCAGGACTCAAATACACAGAGTTGGAGGTGTGAAGTGTAAACCATTTTCTTCATAAATTTGTCATTGTAATTTTCTTTAAATGGTCAGATGCTAACATTCTGAGTGTGTCAGAGTGTGACTGTGAATATGTGAACTCACATGGAACTTTTCTGAGCAGAACCAGAGGTTGACCATGCAAAGGTTGAGGGGGGGGGGGACAGATTTCACTTCTGCAAACTGCTTTCTAAAACACAAAACAAAACAAAACAAAACAAAAAAAAGACTTGAGAAGGCTTTCCATTGCTTCTTAGATTTCCAGGGTTGCCCTTTACTTGGTCTTTCTGAAGCAGGTAAATAGGCCAAGTAACAAATATCAACAACAGCAGCACACAAAGATCAGGGAACTCTGGCAGGATTTTATGGCTTGTGCTCCCATCCCTCGTCCAGAGCCAAATGACCCCCATACATCAAATTACATAGCAGTTTCTAAGACAGAACCTATTATCGTTAAGTTGGAAGGAGAGTTCAAGCCGTGGTCATGGAGATGAACGCTGGTTTTTCAGGTTCCTGGTGGGTTGTTTTTTTCTCTAATCCATCATGTTTTAACAGGTAGAATTTGATAGTTGCCTGAATAACAGCGCCTCAGAAAACCCAAGGCAGGAGGGTCTGGGGACCTTTTTCAGCAGCGGAGAAGAGGGGGGAGTGGCTTGCTGGGACATGCCTGAGAAATAGGAAAAGGAGAGGAGTAAAAAGCTGTCCAGGATTTGAGTTTGGTTTGCTGGTGTGGGTGTTGGTGGGGGTCCCTCCTCACATAGGGTATCCCAGCTAAAGTTTTCTCTCTCCCATTGTCAGCCACAGGGGCTCATTTGGAGGTGGGCCATATCCCGGCACAAGGGAGAATAGCTGCCTAACAATCGCAGCTTGAGAAATTCAGTAGGGTCCAGTAGGGCAATTACCTGAACATTTTTTGTGCATACCTCTCTTTGGTTCTGGAACATCCAAAATAGGGGTGGGTGGGACATCACTCTCTGTCAGGGCTCTTTTGGCAAATACAAATGGTAAAGCAAGAATCAGAGAAAAAAAAATTGGCAACCCCCCTTTGCTTCCTTGCCCCCTTTTCCAAAATTTCCAGAGGGAGGGGGACCTGGGGCTCCTGGAGGAGGTGCCCGAGCAGAGGGGAAGGATATCCTGAATTTCTTCTTCCTTGGAAAAGAAGGATCCCAACCCCGTTCCTTTCTAACCCATCAGGCTTTTCTTCTTTTGGACTCCAGCTCCCGGCCCTCATTCACTCTCCTCCTCTCTCCCCGGAAAACCCCCCAACTCCAGACGCAAGTTAAGCAAATATTTGTAGCCGCCAGTAAATTCCAGCGGCTTTTTATAGCGCGGCTCTCTGCGCCCGGGGCCAAGTCGTGCAGCTAAATATTGCTGACCACTTTTTCTTTTATGGCTTTCATGTCACTTAGCTATTGAGAGTAAGATGGATTTGCGCGGAGCCCTCACCGCGCGATTCTCACCCCCCCAGGTCTGCGCGGGGCAGCCATTGGCGGCGGAGCGTCACGTGACCGCGGGGGCGTGCCAATGTGCGCCCTCACGGGTGTCAAGCCCCTGTCAGAGTGTGTGATCAAGATCGTGAAACAACGCGATGCAAAAAGCGACCTACTACGACAGCTCTGCGATCTACGGTGGCTACCCCTATCAGGCAGCCAACGGGTTCGCTTATAATGCCAGCCAGCAGCCCTACTCGGCGTCCGCAGCTCTGGGCGCGGAGGGCGAGTACCACCGACCCGCCTGTTCACTCCAATCACCCGCCAGCGCTGGGGGCCACCCCAAGGCGCACGAGCTGAGTGAGGCATGTCTGCACACCTTGAGCGGGCCGCCCAGCCAGCCCCCAGGCCTGGGCGAGTCACCCCTGGCCCCGCCACCGCCCCAGGCTGCGCCCCCTGCCCCTCAGCAGCCTCAACCACCTCAGCAGCCCCCTGCGCCAGCTCCTGCCGCGCCCCCAGCCCCATCTTCAGTCTCCCCACCTCAGAATGCCAGCAGCAACCCCACCCCTGCCAGTGCGGCCAAGAGCCCCCTACTCAACTCGCCCACCGTGGCCAAACAGATCTTCCCCTGGATGAAGGAGTCTCGGCAGAACACAAAGCAGAAAACCAGCGGCTCCAGCTCAGGTAAAGGGGTGCCTTCTGGAGGAGGGTCCTCTGGCCTGGCTCCACTCCAGGCACAGCCAGCAGGCTTGGAGCGCTGGAACCTGTCCAAGGACCCACTGCTCCTCCGCTCTATCCTACACAGTTTCCGCAGTCTTGCAACTAGGGAGGTGACAGGACTATGTATGTGCACAGGAGATCCCAGAGACCTAATGGAAGTCTCTCTGGACTCCCTCAAGAGGGAGTGGGCCTAGTGAGTTTGGAATCACTTCTCCTCTTGGAGTTAGGACCTTTGTGCAGGGCAAACATGTGCTCCACTTTCTTTTTTGTACAATTCTTCATTTTTAGTGCAATAGTGACACCCACCCCACACTGAAATGTGTCAGAGTAAAAGCAGGTCTAATTACCCTCCAATTCAGAATCAATGCTTTGCGTATAATCTGCCTATTTTTAATTTTTGCTCCAGCAGATGGAGCGGCTGCCTTGCCTCTGGGAAGGCCCTCCTCAGACTTAGCACAATGAAGGCAGCCAGGATCTCCTCTGGGAGGGGATTCAGATTTGTCGTCCTAATGGGAACCACATGGGCTTCCTGGAACTCGACTCCAGTGGATGATAGCCCTAGGCCTTGTGGCTTCCCAGGATCCCAGTTACATTTGCCCCTGCTTCTCCCTTTGCCAGTGCTCTATTCTGAGAATCCGGACCTTCCTGCACTCAGATTTGGGGGCCAAGGAGGACACAAGAGCAATAGGCAAAGCTGGGGCAGGCCGCTTGATGACATGGAGAAACCTAATTAATAGGCCAGCATCAGGGGCCTGGGCCTCGCCACCGGAAATGGATATTGTTGACAGGTTCTCTTCCTTGGAGCAGAGCAGGCTTCCAGATTGGGGCTCCTGCTCCACCCATCTCCACTGAGGAAATTAAGTGTCCAGTTGAGGCAACTGTCCAATCTCTCAGACACACAATGAATGGAGGAAAGGTTTATTGAGCGTATATTAGGTGGCCCACATTCCAGCGAGTGTGAAGGGAATGAAGGCGGTGAGACCTGCCCACAGGGAGCTTGTAGTCTTATAGGCCTGCAGGACCAGAAAGGAGTCAGCAAGTGAATCGCTCAGGAAGGAAATACAGCACAGGAAGGCACACTGGGGGTTCTGCCTTTCTGTCCTTGACCCCGTTGGAGAAGCCAATGATTTGCAGTTTGACTGAATGAGGGGCTACCTACCAGCACTGTTGCCCACCAGGATGGAGGAAGCTGGCACTTCCTCCTCACCCTTTCTGGGCCCTGACAAGCAGAGGGCACTTTGGGGTTTGTAGCAAGGAGGGGTCTGGTTGGGGAGCAGCCCCTGACACCACTCTTCCTCTCTTCTGTCCTGGCAGGGGAGAGCTGCGCAGGCGACAAGAGTCCGCCGGGGCAGGCGTCCTCCAAGCGGGCACGCACGGCCTACACCAGCGCGCAGCTGGTGGAGCTGGAGAAGGAATTCCACTTCAACCGCTACCTGTGCAGGCCACGCCGCGTGGAGATGGCCAACCTGCTGAATCTCACCGAGCGCCAGATCAAGATCTGGTTCCAGAATCGCCGCATGAAGTACAAGAAGGATCAGAAGGGCAAGGGCATGCTGACGTCATCAGGGGGCCAGTCCCCAAGTCGCAGCCCCGGGCCTCCGGGCGCTGGCGGCTATCTGAACTCCATGCATTCGCTGGTCAACAGTGTCCCCTACGAGCCCCAGTCGCCCCCGCCTTTCTCCAAGCCCCCCCAAGGCACCTATGGGCTGCCCCCTGCCTCCTACCCCGCACCTCTGCCGAGCTGCGCGCCCCCGCCGCCCCCACAGAAGCGCTACACAGCTGCAGGGGCAGGAGCAGGGGGCGCACCCGACTATGACCCGCACGGGCATGGCCTGCAGGGCAACAGCAGCTATGGGACCCCACACTTACAGGGAAGCCCCGTCTTCGTGGGGGGCAGCTATGTGGAGCCCATGAGCAACTCTGGGCCGGCCCTCTTCGGCCTAACTCACCTCCCCCACGCTGCCTCGGCTGCCATGGACTACGGGGGTGCTGGGCCGCTGGGCAGCAGCCACCATCACGGGCCTGGGCCAGGGGAGCCGCACCCCACCTACACGGACCTTACCGCCCACCATCCTTCTCAGGGAAGAATTCAGGAAGCCCCCAAGCTCACCCACCTGTGATGGTGGACTCGGGGCTGCGCGCCAGGAGAGTCGTCCCCCCCCCAACACACACCTTTCTTCTTCGTTTGCTTATTTTGTTTTGTCTTAAAGTTCTCCCTTGCACCTCCCTTTTCTCTCTCTTCCGCCCCCTTCCACCCCCCCCCGTTTTGTTTTCTTTGGTATCGCGTTTTTATAGTTTATGTGACGTAGCAATCTTGGTTGCTGGAATGGCTGTCAGTATCAGTAGCGGTATTTATCTCCTCCCGCCCCAGCTCGGCCGCTGGCCCGCACCCTTTACCTTCTCTTCTCTTTGATCAGAAACAGGGTATATGAACAAATTTTCTAGCCGAGTTCTTCAATGTGAATTTGTTCGTACATTATGGCTCCCGAGGGGAAGCAATTACTTTTTTTTATTTTAGTTTTTTTTATTGCACTTCTTGTAAAGAGCGAGAAAAAAAAATCAAAGGCGCTTTGAAACAGGGGCTCGCTGTGTGAGGATGACTGTGTACGTCTTTCCGTGTGTGTATGCTGGTGAACAGTCAGATTTATTTATATTTTTTTTGCAAGCATTGAATAATCTAAGTTTTAAATATTATTTATCCCCATCCGTTCGTATTTATATTAAAGAAGTTCTGTACCCTGGTTGTTCAGAAGGTTTCTTGGGCCTTTTGTTCAATGGTGTATTGGCGTACATAGGAAATTTTTTATTTGAAAGGGAAATGTAATTTCTTTATTAAAAAATGGTAATGATGCAATAATACCAGAGAGGATCCAGCTTTCGAAAACAGTGATTTAAGTTTGTAACATCCGGCGAAACTGAAGAAAACAATCTGTAAACGCGAAAAATGCTAGATTTGTTTGGAGAGTTCTACATTCCTTGCTGCTCACACTCTGAGAAACAAAACAAAACAAAAATAAATAAAAGTTTTTATTCTGAATAATATTCGCGTTGGAAGGGGTTCTTTGGCCGAAGATGGGGTTCCGCGTGGAACCGAGGCCTCCCTGCAGCTCGGCTGGGGCCTGGCCGGGCCTGGCCCGGGATCCCGGCGCCTCCTCGGGCGGCTGCAGCTGCGGGGACGCCGGCGACGCCGAGCGGCCAGCCCGCTGCGCTGCCTGGTTCCCAGCTGCCGCGGAGCCCGCGGCGGGCGCGGGGGCTGCGGAGAGCCGAGTGCGGGAGAAACAAAGGCAGCCGACCCGGCGCGGCGGGGGGCGCACAGGTGTCGGGCAGTCCCGCCGGGCACGAGGCGGGGCTGCCTTCCTGTCCCGGACCATCCTCCGGCCAGAGCGGACCAGCTACCGCCTGAATCTGGGAAATCGCCCGCCGCGGAGGATGCCGAGCACTTGCAGGGAGCAACCGGACTCCCCACGGATGCCTCGCGGTCCACGATCCGGCCGGCGGGAGGGAAGAAGCGCTTCCAAAATGGCCATTGGGAGCGAGGCGGCGCGGAAAAGACTGAGAGGCTCACCCAGTCTCCATCACCAGAAGGGCTGAGCCCTTCCCTGGACTCCTGCAGCCCAAGCATCGGCTTCCTCTCGGAATTTAGGATGTGGCATTCTCTGGATTTATTTCCTCTCCTCTTCCCTCCCCGCTTGTTTTTTTTTTTTTTTTTTAATGGCCTCAGGGGGAGGGGGAGAGAGAAAGGAGATTAATATCTTTCTAATAAAAATGCATTTTTATAAGAACTTCTTTCATTTGATGCTACAGGAGCTAAGCATTACATTTTTATTCCTGGGCTGCCTACTGGCTGGCTGGCAAGGCAGAGACAGGCGCAGGAAAGGGAAGCGTTTTCATCCTCAGATTAAAGAATTGCTCAGAGAAGGAACCGAATTCAGAAAGTGCAAACCTCAGAACTGCATCCCCATCAGCATCCCACCTCAAAGCTGGAAGCCAGGAACCACCTGCGTCAGGGGATCAGGAGCATCTGCTGTGAGAAATAAATCCCCCTTCTCCTTGGATTCTACGTTTCTGAGGCAGAGGTTGGAGGTGTCGCCATTTTGTTTGCATCCAAAATATCCATCTTCTGGCCTCTATCTCCCCCTGAGAAGCTCACTCAGATGCTCTGTAGAAACAGGTACTGGAGCCATCGCTGGGCCTGCAGGGGCTGCTTTTAGGAAACCGCCTCTCGGTTTTTAAGAAAAAGAAAAGGGTTCAGAAGATGCAAACCTGGGCAGCTGTAAAGATCTGGGTGTTTCTCTCACAGCCAGAGGTCTTTCCCCACATCTGTCCTAAGGTGCTTTCCACAGAGTTTATGGAAGAAGTGGATTAGCATCCCACCTCACGCCAACCTCCTTGCGGGAATATGGCAAATCTCAGAAACATGGAGGCTGACAACCCAGTCTTTGTGAGGACTGGAGCTTCCGCCTTTCTGGTTGTTCATATCTAAACTAAGCAGGATGAACAGCTGCAAGAGTCCCCTTTTAAATAATAATTTAAGAGAAGTGCATACAATTAAAATTACCTGGAAAAATAAGGAACAATGTGGAGAGGAGATGGGGAGGAAGACGGAGGGAGGAAGGGAGGGGAGAGAGAGAGAGAGAGAGAGAGAGAGAGAGAGAGAGAGGAATAGTGTTCTGAGATACCACCATTGGAACCCATTTCTAAAATCTACTCTTTAGCTGAGGGAGGACTGGTTTGGAGGCTTCCTCCCCCCCCCAGGGCAGAGATTTTTAAATGAGTCTCCAATATGATTTTCCACATCTTGCCAGAGACATTCCTTGTGGATTTCAAAGAAAAAAATATCGATCTCACCCTTAGTTTCCTAGATATTAAAGAGAAATCCTTATTAAAATATCTCCTGAGTTAAAGTAATAGATTTGGAGAAGATTCCTGTGTGAATGGTCAGAGAAAAGGGTTTTCTTCCAGATGGTATTTGAATTAAGGCCGCTGAGGCAGCAGAAACCTCTCACCCACGCAGCCCCTGACAAAGCCTGGGTGATGTAGCAGCTATGCTCCCTCTTGGAGCTCCCCCTCCCCTTAAGTCCTCAATATTTTCTGGTAAAAGCAGATGCCAAAAGCTGCCACCCCAGAGTCCAAAAAAGCACTTTCCTAAAAGCAGCCATATAACTCCTTCCGCTGCCAAAAAATATCTTTTAAAAGACTAGTTTTCCTTGTTTACTTGCGTTTCCTGCTCTCCTCTTTGCTGGGCCACATTTGATCTTGGAGAGAGCTCGAAGCTGAAATGTGTTCTTAAGGGCCAGAAGCTGTCAAGGCTTTTGGTGAGCAAGATTGATCGCACCCAGACTTCCTTCAGAGCTTTGTTTGGAATAAAAGCAAGAAAACCGAAAAACCTCACATTTTCCAAAATAGCATCTCTATCTGTAAGGCAATGCTCTGGGCTAGCCAAGGATGGAGGGCACTTTATATCAATTTCCAACCCAAACCCCCTTTGATGCCGCCTCAGAGATGGAATCCTCTCCTTGCGCCTCGCCCGGCCTTGCTTGTTTTCTGCATAGGGTTTTCTCTCCCGCCAACCTCTCTCCCCCCAGCCATCAGAATGATTTATTTTCCTGCCACTGGTGCCTGCTGGCCTGGGGGAGTCTGATCACTTGGTCCATTTCAAAGGAAGTGAAGGCGAATCCTCCTCCTCAGGGTTTTGGGGAAAAGAGATACCCTCCAATTTCTCTCAGCCTCCTCCCTTCTTTCTGGCTTGGATTTCTAAAAAGTTATTGTTTGGTACCTAAAGGTGTCTTTTGAACCCTCCAGCACAACCCAGGATGCGCTCAGTCTCCCATCTCCGAAATGGGGGGTGGGTGGGGGGAGAGAGAGAATGAACAGAGAAAGAGAACCTGTGTAATTCCTCCTTGGGTCGCCCTGTCTCACCTGAGGTGCTGTTTCCCACAACAGAACCCGAATGCAAACATCCCTGGTGGCCAAGGAGCGGGAGACAATTCAGGCTGCTAGAGCACTCGCTGCTTCCGAACCAACACGCTCCCAACCACAGCGCCAAGGAGAAGAAGGGAAGGAAAAGAAAGAAAGAAAAGAAATGAAATGAAAAGAAAAGAAAAGAGAAAAAGAAGAAAAGAAACAATCGCTTTCTCCCTCGCTGCTGCTAACTTCCCACAGACTTCCTGGAAGTACTCACCGCGCCCGAGCCCTGCGGGTATGAAACCCAGAATGCCAGGAGCCGCACACGACTGCGCCGCTCTGCGCTGCTCGGGGCAGCGTTTCTTTGGCTGGCCGCCGCCCCTGGCTACAGGGATTTGAACACATGGACCTGGGTTGTTGTCTCGCTTGGCACATGCCTCTATCTCTCGAGCCACTCCTGAAAAGTTGATGGCGCAGGAAGCTCGGAGAGCCGCCTCGCGTTTTCCGCTTCCCCTGGAGCCAGACGCAAAGCTGCCGCGGAAAAGCCAGCTAACAATGGGCCGGGTCGGGTCTGGGGGCGCGGGACTCGGAGCTGGGCTTTTGGAGGGGGGCGAGGGCCTGCGAGGGTGGGGGGAGAGGAGAAGTGGACAGAGGAGAGAGAGGGAGGGGGAGAGGAGAGGAGAGGGGAGAAGAGGAAAAGAAGGAAAGAGAGGAAGGAAGACTAGGGCAGAGAGGAGATCAGTTCTGAGGTCCTGGAAACGGTTTGGGAAAAGGCGGAGGAGTAAAAGGGAAATAAAAGAGGGGGGACCCCAAAATCAATCTCTCTCTCTCTCTCTCTCTCTCTCTCTCTCTCTCTCTCTCTCTCTCTCTCTCTCTCTCTCTCTCATCTCCCTCTGCTCCTTCCTCCTGCCTTAGCAGAACTTATGTGGCTGGGATGGGGGCCCTCGGGTGTCAAAACTTTGAAGATTAATGGATTACTTTGTTAATGACTGCAGGCGTCAAACTGAGGCGCTTAAATGATTTGTGAGGTGCGAGGCGTCTTCCCGACAGTCCCAAACAATGCGCGGAGTGTGCGGGGGAGGCGAGGGCGGCCGGCGGGCAGCGGCGCGCACCCCACTCCCTGCACACTCACACGCAGCGCCGGGCGCACACACCAGGTCGCTGCGGCTGGGAAGGCAGGCAGGCGCCCTGGCCCCCACGCACTCCCGGGCATCCCCACCCACACCCACATATATATATTTTTGCCCAGAAAAAAGTGTAAATAAAGCCTCGCTGGCCCCCAATGAGGCGTTCCTTCCCGACTTTTTTGGATCAATCAAACAGACAGTGGCTTCTTTTGATTAAAGCCCAAATTGTCATTGGGCAGAAGCAATCATGTGACAGCCAATTCGGTCCAATTTCAACCTTGTCTCCATGAATTCAATAGTTTAATAGTAGCGCGGTCCCCATACGGCTGTAATCAGTGAATTAGAAAAAAAACACCCCAGCAGCGATCTTCTATGATAGATTTTTTTTCCCCCTCCGCACTCGCCTTTTTCCCGGGCCTCGCCCCCCCAAAGCCCCTCCAGAAGAGGGAACTTTTTCTCCGAGGGGGCTCCAAGCAGAAGGCCATGAATTACGAATTTGAGCGAGAGATTGGTTTTATCAATAGCCAGCCGTCGCTCGCTGAGTGCCTGACATCTTTTCCCCCTGTCGCTGATACATTTCAAAGTTCATCAATCAAGACCTCGACGCTTTCACACTCGACACTGATTCCTCCTCCTTTTGAGCAGACCATTCCCAGCCTGAACCCGGGCAGTCACCCTCGCCACGGCGCCGGCGGCCGCCCCAAGCCGAGCCCCGCGGGCAGCCGCGGCAGCCCAGGGCCCGCCGGCGCCCTGCAGCCGCCCGAGTACCCCTGGATGAAGGAGAAGAAGGCGGCCAAGAAAACCGCGCTGCCGCCCGCCTCGGCCACCGCCGCCGCCGCCGCCGCCGGCCCTGCCTGCCTCGGCCACAAAGGTCAGTGCCCAGACCTGGCCCCAAGTCCCGGGACCCCGCTCCGCTCCGGGGCTGCCGGGGGAGCGGTTCTGGGGGGAGGGGAACGTGGGCTGGGAGAGAAGGAGGGGAGATGCTTGGCTGCCTTCCCTTCCTCTGTGGGCTCAGGAGTGGGTTTGATGGAGAGAAGAGGCATCCTGCGCGCCGCAAGGAGACATATATATGTTTTTAAGCAGGGGGGAGGAACTTTCCCGAACTTGTGTAATGTGGGATGATTTATTTGAGTTGGAACTGACCTCCTCTTGTCTAGTTGTCCTAGAGTTTGGCTTTTTGACAGTAATGAAGAGTGATAGATCGCTCTTGCTCAGCTAAGCAGCTGATGCATTAATTATAAATTGTGGTGTGGCTAATATAAAGTTTGCTCCCGGGATGGAGAGCTTGGGGGGAGCTCCAGGCAGGAATCGGGGCGGAGGTGGGAGAGACGGGGTGTCCCCGGGCCGGGCTCCCAGGAAAGGCAGCACAATAGCTCTGCTGCATCCAGGGGCGGCCATTTTGTTGCCGTTGATCTTTTCCGCTATATTTATTCTCCAGTGGACTAACCCCACTCGGACCCCTCCGCCTCCAACCGTGCGCGTGTCTCTCGTTGGTTTCCCTTTCCGCAGAGTCCCTGGAAGTGGCCGATGGCAGCGGAGGGGGCTCCCGGCGCCTGAGGACGGCGTACACCAACACGCAGCTCTTGGAACTGGAGAAAGAATTTCATTTCAACAAGTACCTCTGCAGACCCCGGAGGGTGGAAATCGCGGCGCTGCTGGATTTGACTGAGAGACAAGTGAAAGTATGGTTTCAGAACCGCAGGATGAAGCACAAGAGGCAGACGCAGTGCAAGGAGAACCAGCACAGCGAGGGGAAGTTTAAAAGCCTGGAGGACTCGGAGAAGGTGGAGGAGGACGAGGAGGAGAAGTCGCTCTTCGAGCAAGCCCTGGGCGTCTCGGGGGCCCTTCTGGAGAGGGAAGGCTACACTTTTCAGCAGAACGCCCTCTCCCAGCAGCAGGCTCCCAACGGACACAATGGCGACTCCCCGAGTTTCCCCGTGTCGCCTTTAGCCAGCAATGAGAAAAATCTGAAACATTTTCAGCACCAGTCACCCACTGTTCCCAACTGCTTGTCAACAATGGGCCAGAACTGTGGCTCGGGCCTAAACAATGACAGTCCCGAGGCCCTGGAGGTCCCCTCTTTGCAGGACTTTAACGTTTTCTCCGCAGATTCCTGCCTGCAGCTTTCAGACGCAGTCTCGCCCAGTTTGCCAGGTTCCCTCGACAGCCCTGTCGATATCTCGGCTGACAGCTTTGACTTTTTCACAGACACACTCACCACAATCGACTTGCAGCATCTGAATTACTAAAAACATTAAAGCAAAACAAAGCATCACAAAACAAAAACCCCTTTGACCTGGTGGTTTGGGCCTTCTTTTTTTCTTCTGAGAGTTGATTTTTATTTTATTTTTATTTTCTGGATCTACCCTCTTCCTCCTCTAAATGTGGAAGATTTTCTGTTTAGTGAGTCCCCTGACCCAGTCTCAGAGGTGTCTTTTACAGGGTACTTTGGAGGTTTAGTTGTTTGAAATCTAATCCAACAACACCCTCTGTGATTTACTGAAAGCAATATAGGAGGCCTGCAAGAAAGTGACCATACAATTGTATGGTCACTTTCTTTTTATTTTTGTATTACATTAGGATGCATTGTCATGCGTATTTTTGGTAGAATAAATTCTCCTTTGCTATACACAGCTTTCTTATTTTTTTTCTCTTCCCCCTCCCCCTTTCTCAAAGCTCCTAATGGTTTCTTTTTCTTCTTTTAGTCTAACTTGGTAAATAAAATTCTAGTCGCAATTCATCTTCTTTTTCAATTCTAATATATTTATTAAGGGGGCATGTTCAAAATTTTCAATAGACGGCATAAGAAAAGAAACCCAGAAAATGGTTAGGGCATCTGAGAAGTTTTCTTTCTTTCTTTCTTTCTTTCTTTCTTTCTTTCTTTCTTTCTTTCTTTCTTTCTTTCCTTCTTTCTTTCTGGGAATGGATTTGTTTTTTCATTGTAGAGGTGCAAGTCATAGATTTAACTTGGTCATAGAAACAGGATTACAAAGCCTCAGAGTTGGGCCCAACCTTTTGAAAGTGGAGCAATAAGTGCCTACAGAACCCCCAACTCCAGGGACACGGACTTCTTGAACAAGCTACCAATCTTCAGGTCAACAATTCATTTATTTATACACATTTGTTTCAAACAGCTACTTCCCACCCCTCCCCCACCGGTGTCGAACATTTTCAGTATGGTTGATTCGTCTCCCAGCTGTTGATGGGTCCAGCAAACAAGTCCTAAAAGATAGAGGGGGGAGAGAAAAAACAACAACATAAAAAAAAATGATGGTCACTAGCTGGAAAACACACTGCAGAAAGACTCCTTCCAATCCTCTGGCTCAGCCATTCGAGGATTCTTTTAATTTTTTTTCAGGGTCAGAAAAATCAATATTTCATTCTTAAATCTGTTTATATGGCAAATAACGGAGCCTTAACGCTTTGAAGTCAGGTTAGCCAGTTGAGATGGAAAAGGAAGTGTTTCTGCACCCTAGGTTATAAATTAAATCCAGAAAGAGAAAGCGTACAAGCACTTTAAGTGAAATATCAATAAAATGTGAACGGGGGTGTGTTCCTGGGTGCTGCCCCCCTGCTCCTGTCTCCCCACGAACGTGTTCTCTGCCCGAGCCCTGTGCTGGCGGCTCCTCACCGTGAGAAAACGCAACATGTGTGGGGGCGGGTTGACTGAAGCTCAGGCTTGTGCGTCCCGATGAAATCGGGATCTTTCTCCAGGGGTTTGCTCCCTGCCTTCCCCCGCCCTGTGGCCTCCTAAATCCCGGTGGCGGCCGAGGCTAGCCAGGGGACCCGGGCGGGTTTCCTGCCGCCCGCGCGGCGCGGCGCGGGGCTGCCCGGCAGCGGCCAGGGCTGAGCCTCTGCTGTTTGCGATTCGTCCTGCGCCCATAAATCAAACGCTTTCTATGAATGAGAATGTCATCAAAGAGATCAATTGCAGGAACACATGCACAAATAAAAATCCTCTTACGTATTTGCCGGGGATCCCCGTCCGAAAGCATTAAGTGAGAAGGCGGTTAGTCATAATTCATTTTTATTGCTCTTTTAAAACAACGGCCTGGCGGAGCCGCGGGTGCCGGGAGCAGCTCGCGGCCTCGGCGGGCGGCGTTCGGTCTGCTCCTCGCTCCTTCCCTTCCCGGTGGAAGAGGCCGGGAGAGCGGCGCTGGGAGCCGGGCTGCCCGGCGGGCATTTAAACAACGACCCCCTCTCCCGGCACCCCCTCTCCCTGGGCGCTCAAAGGGGCTTGCGCTCGAGGCCCGGAGGCCTGTGTGGGGGTGGGGGTGGGGGTAGGGGTGGGGGTGGGGGAGGACCGGGCTACGGAAGCCTGCGGGCCCGGGGCCAGGGAGGCTGTCTTTGTGAGCAGCTCCGGAGAGAGGGGCGCGCGGGGCGGCAGCCGGGGCGGAGCCGGCGGGGCTGCGGGAGCCGGGCCTGCGCGGGGCTGTGCCTGCCCGTGTGCCCGTGCAAAGCCTGCGGTTCCGAGACATGCACCCACCCCTGCTGGCCCTGCAAAGTGCCGCGCAGGGCGGGAGAGAGGGGCGTGGAGCGGAGCGCTCGCGGGAGGAGGGGACCGGTCGTGTCCCGGGATGGCTTTGTGGCACCAGCCGTGCGGCCCAGGGCCCTGGAGGCCAAGGAAGGCGCAGAGAGGAGTCCCAGGGGCAGAAGGGACCCCCGAGCTTGGAGCTTCGGCTGGGAGAGCAGATGACCCGCGCAAAGCCAGCACAACACGCCCCCCACCCCAGTCCCACCTCCTCCCCCACCAGAGCCCCTTCCCTCCCCAGCGCTGGAGGCCTTGGCGCGACCCACGAAGCCTCCTCCAGGAGGGCCGCCTTGCCTAGTCCCTCCTCCAGGATGACTTTCCTCAGGTGCTGAAATGGGGGCAGGAGTGACTTCGCCTGCCTGAGCGCCCTCTTAATCGCGATTGGGGATGGGTCAAAGGTCACATGAAAATACCTTTTCCGAAGGAAATGTTTAGGGGAAATGTTTCTTCGCTCCTGAAGGGAGTCCATAGTCAAATGTCTGTAAGTGTTCCCTTGGGGGGGGGGCAGGTTTGGGGGAAACCTCTGTATGTGGAGAACAGAACGCAGAAACCCGAAAGGTTCACTAACACCTTTGAAATGTGCCTGCCTTAAGCAGAACTTCCTTCTTCTAACCGGGGCGGGGAAGCTAGAGGGGCGTGGGACCCCCACATCCACATACAAGCCTCAGATAATTTTTATCTGTCGGGCTCTGATGAGGCAAACATGGACAGAGTGAAAACCTCTACATCAGTGGCTGCAAAGCGTCTCTGGATTTCTTTCGCCCAAGAACGCATCAATTCGCGGCCTCTGCTTGGCCTTTTCTCTTTACAAGCCAAGGGTTGACACGAAACCTAATAGTAAACAGCAATTAACGACCCGTCAGCATCAGGGTAGGATGAGGGTGATGGCGAACAGAACCCCCTGGCCTGGGATGACGCTCACATCTGTACTCGTCTCTCTAGGGAAAGACTCAGAGGTTCACACAAGGAACTCACTACGCAGTCGGTTACAAAGCAGAGGAGGTGGTGCTGGGGAAGAAGAAAATGTCCCATCCACCATCAGCCATCTGTCCACCGCCCCTCCCACCTGCCAGCTCACATCCCCACTACAGACGTGCAGTAGGATGGGGTGGGTGGCTGAATAAAGGAAGCTCTACAAACTCCTAACGTTCCTCCCTAAGAAAGCGAGAAGCGTTGTGGGGGGGGGGGGTCAGCGTACTTTGTGGGAGCTGTGGTCCCGCCTTTGAGGCCCCCACCAAAAGCGCAGGCTCCTGCGTGCAGCGGGGCCGGCAGATGGCCTGCAGCGCACGGCCCGGCCCCCACGCAGGCCACGTCTGTAGCGTCATCTCTGTCCCCCGCCTCCTTCCCCTCTAAATCCAGCGGCCGCGCAGCTCGGGATCGCGGAGGGCGCCCAGGGCCAAGCCGAGTGGGGAGGAGAAAGGGGCGGAGAGCGGGGGGCGAGGGAGGGGGGCGGGGAGCCCCGCCAGCCCCGGCCTGTTCCGGCCACCACCTCGCCTCCCAGGGCTCCCCGGGCTGCGGGGCGTCAAATTACAGCAGCTCCTCCGCGGCTCCAGGCTCCCGTGGGGGAGGCGGGTGGAGGGAGGGGGCTTCCGAGACCCTCGTGGAGAAGGGAAGTTTCTTGCCGGCCAGCCCCCGGGGAACTGTCCTCGTCATTGGAGCCTGGAGAGCTGGTGGCCCAGCCCCGTCCTAGGCCGCTGCGCTCTGCGCCCCTCTCCGCCCCGCGGGGCCGGAGCTGTGCGCGCTCCCGGGGAGCCGGGGCTGCCATGCCGGCTGGGATCCTGCCCTTCCTGCCCTTCCTGCCCGGCGCCACCCGAGCTCCCGCCCACCGGTTCCCCACCCGCGAGGGCGCGGAGCCCTCTTCCCTTCTCACCTCTCGGCAGTTCCTTTTTCTGTGCGCGGCGGGGAGGGGGGCTGACACTGGGGGGGGGAAGGGGGTGCTTCCCAGCCCCCACCTCCCGGAGCGGGGGGGGGCAGGGCGGGCGCAGCCGGCGCGCAGCAGGCAGCCTTCGCTCCCCTTCTCCCCAGCGCTCGGAACCTGCCCTCGCCGCCGCCGCCGCTGCGGCCGCCGCCCGGGCTGCCTGGGGGGGCGACTGCGCGTCACCCGGAGCGAGGAGCGCCGGGGATTTAAATGCCACCGAGACGGTGATCCATCACCGCGGGAGCCAGCAAACTTCCGCAGGAGGCTCGGCCATTGGCTGCCGTCGTCACGTGCCCCTCGCGGCGCCCTCCGCCCTCCCGCCCCCCCTCCCCGCGCACTGTACATTCATATCATTTTTCTTCCCCGGCCCCATGGAGGAAGTGAGGAAGTTGGCACGGTCACCTAGGGCTTCGCAGGACCCGGTCACTCAGTGACAGATGGACAATGCAAGAATGAGCTCCTTCCTGGAATACCCCATCCTCGGTGGCGGCGACTCGGGGACCTGCTCGGCGCGAGCCTACCCCGCAGACCATGGAATTACAACTTTCCAGTCGTGCGCCGTCAGTGCCAACAGCTGTGGCGGCGACGACCGCTTCCTAGTGGGCAGGGGGGTGCAGATCAGCTCGCCCCACCACCACCACCACCATCACCACCCCCAGCCGGCCACCTACCAGACTCCTGGGAACCTGGGGGTGCCCTACTCCCACTCGAGTTGTGGTCCAAGCTATGGCGCGCAGAACTTCGGCGCGCCCTACAGCCCTTACACGTTAAACCAGGAAGCAGAAGTAAGTGGGGGGTACCCCTCGTGCGCTCCCGCTGTTTACTCTGGAAACATCTCATCTCCCATGGTCCAACATCACCACCACCACCAGGGTTATGCCGGGGGCGCGGTGGGATCGCCTCAGTACATTCACCACTCATATGGACAAGAGCACCAGAGCCTGGCCCTGGCCACGTATAATAACTCCCTGTCCCCTCTCCACGCCAGCCACCAAGAAGCCTGTCGCTCGCCGGCACCAGAGACCTCTTCTCCAGCGCAGACCTTTGACTGGATGAAAGTGAAAAGAAACCCTCCCAAAACAGGTCAGTCCTGCCATTCCGCCGATGCTCCGTGATGATTCTGGAGGGAGTTAGCATGCGTAGTTTCCAAGGAAAATTAATAAATTGTCTTTTAAAAATACCTGCTTCCCACCGGTGGCGTGTGTTGGGGCAAAGGAGCCTCTGGGTCTGTGATGTTTGCAGAGGGGCTGAGACTGAGATTCTGGGAGTAGTAGGAAGTGGGTAGGTGTGCGTGCGTGGGGTCCTTCTGGTAATATCTCTGGGCTCCATTAATCACCGGTCTGACCACACTAATGGTTGACTTCAGATGAACACTTTACACCTCATCACTCACCTGCCCAGCCCGGTGTGTGTGGAGAAATTCTCCATCTCCCCCTTACCTGAATATGGCTCTGAACCTACAGGGGCTCCCCTAGGGATTGTTAAATATTTACCTTTTTCTCTCATCGCTGCCCACCCAGGAAAAGTTGGAGAGTACGGCTACGCCGGTCAACCCAACGCAGTGCGCACCAACTTCACCACCAAGCAGCTCACCGAGCTGGAGAAGGAGTTCCACTTCAACAAGTACCTGACGCGCGCGCGCCGCGTGGAGATCGCCGCGTCCCTGCAACTCAACGAGACCCAGGTGAAGATCTGGTTCCAGAACCGCCGAATGAAGCAGAAGAAACGGGAGAAGGAGGGCCTCTTGCCCATCTCTCCCGCCACCCCGCCGGGAAGCGAGGAGAAGGCCGAGGAGTCCTCGGAGAAGTCCAGCTCGTCGCCCTGCGTTCCTTCCCCGGGGTCTTCTACCTCCGACACTCTGACTACCTCCCACTGAGGCCCGCCCAGCCCCAAACTCCACTGTGCGGTCCAGGCTTCTTGCTCCTCGGGCTGGGACTTCTTACTCAAAGCACATTCTTAGCTTATCTTCCTTTCCATTTGCAGTCTCTCTCTTTCTTTCTTTCTGATCCTATCTGGGACGGTCCTGGGCAGGATAATGTGTTTACTGAGAATTCTGGACTAGATGCTTGATTGGGGAGGGAGGGTGTGTGTGTTAGCTTCCTAATGCAGATGGGGTGCCAGCACTAATTTTCTGAGGGCCCCTACTTTTAGGAAATTTCTACAGAAGCAATTGTTCCTTTTAGATGCCCTATGGAGAATTGTCTCCTTTGCCAGCAGAAACATGCCAAAAGGAGGCCTCCCATCTTTTATCTATCTGTATATTTACAGATTTCCCCTACTTTGTCCTCAAAGTGGGGTAAAGAGAAAGGAGAGAGTCCAGGAGCTCATGAAGAAAAGATGCACTATGGGCGTGTTTACACAATGACTTCACCTTTTAATTTAATTCATTCTCCTGTGTGAGTTTGCTGGTTGTAAATACTTTGTCCTGAGAGATTTTATCTTTATACAGATTTTCTAGAAATGTTTAGATTAAGTGATTCAAACAGGGTGGGCAAACTCTCAAAGCTGGTACAATTTTATATGTGATGATAGGTTAAAAAATAAAAGCCCTCATTGAAACTCCATCAGATGCCTCAGAGGGTAGCCTCAATTTGTTCTGTGAGTTAAGGCCTGCAGACCCCAAGGTTCAGAAACCTTGCTGCCTGTGCTTCAGACTCTCCCCATCCCCAGCCCCTTTCTTGTTTCTCTGGCCACACTCTATTTAAACTTTGTGCTGGATTATTCAGAACCTAAAAGGTATTAGCCCAACCAGCTTCTTCCTTCCTCAGTTATCTTAGCTGGATATGCTGTATTTTTCAGCTCAGTTGTTAATGTGATGGATGGCACAATGAATGTATATTTTGTGTGATTCGTGAATAGTCTTTTGCATGTCGCACAATGTTTTGATGTCCCTGAAGTACCACACTGAGTTCTATCAGTTATCCTTTGTGAGCCTACATATTCCTCGTTTCCTGTACAATCATGAACAGCTCTGAGATCCTGGAATGATGTGGTCCAGAGTAGAGTTTACGGGTCTTAAGATGTCTGTAATAAATATATTCAAGTTTCAGGTATGCTTAAGGATCTGTGTATTGGCTTGGCTACAGTTCGCTGGTTCTTACAAAGTTGAGACATTTTGTGTGGGGAAGGAGAGAAGGACGGTGTGTATTTTCAAAGATGGGACTTTTCTTTGGGGGAAAAAAAAATGCTTTCCACTATGTAATTGAAGCTAAGAGGGTAATTGCACCTAACCAACGTCTATAATAGGTTGATTTTCTTTAAAATAACAGTAGCCCCCTTATTATAATCAAAGCTCATAATGGAAGAAATGGTGAAGAATTTTATAAAGCAGATCTATTTTTGAAACAAACATGGGTACTTCCTGGGTCAAGTGCTAACCTTTTCACCTCCAACTGAATGTTGACGTATATATAAACAGAACCCCCTTTAAAAGCTGAAACTCTTCAGTCAGTCTTTCCTCACATCAGTGAACCAAGAACTAAGAGATTCACATTTGATTAGCTCCAGTATAAAGCTATTCGAGGATGGGGACCCCAGCCCACCCTTCTTCCTTCTTTTTGGATTGTCAGCGCTCCAATATATTCCACCCTTTAAATTGAGTGTGGTCTGTTTTCAGTAAACCCTTACATCATTCCTCCTCCCATTCTTCCTGTCTATCTATCCCTTCCTGCCACCCGCCACCTTCTACCATCCCCTCTAAGTTCTCATTCCCATCACATTAAGATTTGATTTCACAGCCAACTTGGCTGTAATGGGTCTTCAGTTCTTAGTTCCATGTCACATAACCCTGGAGGACAGTAGTGATTTTCTTCTCTGGGCGCAACAGGTTCTTGCAGGATAACTTGTGGAAGCCGCCCTGAAGTCTTTTACTGTTCAAGTTGCTTCCAACCAAGACATGGGTTTCTCCAACAGAGGAAGGCAACAAATCAAAGCGTTCCAAGTGGCTCTCCTATACTGCTTACCAATTTTCCTTTACTTTCACACAATTTTAGAAGCTTTAAGTAAGCCCCAGGGTAGAGCAGAACATTTGCAGCATCACAAACAAATACAGACATATGACTTCCTTCCTCTCCAAAGTCTGTTTTACAAAGGATGGGCTGGGAGTTTGGGGGAGGGAATCCTACAAAAACGTGAAATTCACAGGCCTCCTAGAGCACCTATGAGATTTCCTGTACCTCCCGGTCAAAGGGGGAAAGCCTGCCCTTTGCAGGCGTAGTTGCTGCGGCCATATCAAGGGCACCCTGTGCCCTCCCTGGGTTCTGGGGTTGCTTCTAAAAGATTCAACTGGATGGGTGAGAACTTCAAAGTGAGCCAACTCTTTCTTTCATCCCCCCTCCCTTATACAGTATCTTTTGTTTATTAGTGTAAGGCCACACAGCAAAACAGATGGCTGGTTTCCAAATACTTTAATGTGTTAAAATGTCATTTGCATGCCACTGCCAAGATTTCAATATCTAAAAGCAGGGCCCAACCGGCTGGAATCCTGGAGATTCCAATCTTTAAGGTGCTGGTTTTAATGAGAGAGAGAGAGAGAGAGAGAGAGAGAGAGAGAGAGAGAGAGAGAGGAGAGGAAGAGAACGATAAATTATGGCTAAACATCCCAAGCCTTTTCTAGGTCGTGGAATAAATCAGTTAATAAGCAACATATTTAGGAAACATTAATATACCTTTCAACAAGAAAAACATTTGTATCTTTGTAGTTGTCCCAATCGATTAAATCAAAGGCGCTTAACACATTCTATTTCAAGGTCTCTCTTTTTCTGTTTTGGTCCCTGAGAAGCATAGTTAACATCTTGAAAAATGACAGCTATGGTAACTGAAATGACAAAAAAGGAAAAACAGAAAATAACATTTTATTGACAGATTTAAAAAGGACTAGGGTCTCAGTTAGGGACTTGGGATAAAGGCAATATAAAATTCCAGCTTTCGAAGATTTTTTCTTCTCTTCGTTCACATCACATTTAAAGTACCCCCCAAAATTCTGGGAGTCCCCAAACTAGGCTGTGTTGAGATCATGCCATGGCTCTGAAGTCTGTTCTCAGCTTCACCTTTGAAAGTTTACTTTCGGAGGCTATTCAGATGCTGTGGTGTTTTCCTCTGGGGCAATCAGATTCAAACCGATCAATATTTACTCAGTCTGAAAGGGTTGTTGAGAAGGCTGCTAGCAACAAACTGCTCCGCTGCTCACCCCTGTTTAATCTCAGGTTCACCGAAAGTTCAAGAAGAGATGAATGCAGTGATGGGTCACTTTAGCATGAGTCCCAGCGGTTTATTTGAGCTCTCCGCTGAAGGCAACAATTATAGTTCCATCCCTCTTTGGGAAAGGGGCAACTTTCCTATTATTCTTTTGCTAAACAGTGTTTACTAGAAAGTTAAAGCACTTTCATCTCCCTTCCTGGCTCTTTTTTTGGGGGTGGGGTGGGGTGGGAGGAGGGAGTGGAGCTTCCAGCTGCCCTTCTCCTGCCTCCTCCAGTTAGCTTTCTGCCAATCCACTAGGTTTCATTTGACTTAAAATAAATGACATTGAATATTTAAAAAACGCTAAATTAGCCTGACAGAAGAGATCCGATTTATTTCAGATGCCACAAG
Organism: Murina feae; assembly: GCA_004026665.1. Classification (NCBI taxonomy): domain Eukaryota; kingdom Metazoa; phylum Chordata; class Mammalia; order Chiroptera; family Vespertilionidae; genus Murina; species Murina feae. The sequence continues at coordinate 29,903 of PVJC01000139.1, read as the reverse complement.
CTATGAAATGACGCTCTTTGGGCCATTAGAGTTTATCTTCTTTGCGAAAGTACAGGGCAAGATTGAATTGAAATCCATTTGCGTTTGAGTAATATCGACAATCAGAGCCCCAATATCCATCTGAAATGGCTGTTTAGACAGGAGGGAGGTGAAGAGGGGGAATTGAACTGTGCCGAAGAAGCAAATACCTCAGGTGGAAAGTCAACTCTAAAAATGTACGCTCTCCTAGCACACGAATTACTAAGATGAAAAAGGAAGACCCAAGGAAGCCAGTGGGGAATGGCAGGAGAAGATGCTGGACACTGAAGCTAATTGCTACAGCTCTCCAGAGGTCAAAGTTCATGTAATCACTGCATAAATGCATACTAAATAGGGATGTATTAAGCTTTTCTGATGGCTGAGCACGTCTGGGAAAACAAAGCAAAACTGGTCGTTGCTGTTCGTGTTTCTTCCTGAAGAATAATCATTTTTGCAATAGAAGCTCTAGGAGTCTGAGTCTTTACTATTTTGAATGACAGACAAACCTTGTTTAAAAAATTTGAAATTGGCACATTACAGCATCTTTCTTAATATTGAAAGTGACTGTAAAATATGTCTCTTAACTCTCAGAAATGCCGTGGCTTTTTCAATACACACAAGGACACAAGTTAACAAGTCCCTATCAGATAAGCTACTCACTAGATGGCTAAGTTTGGTGACTCTGTGCTGTAGATAAGCCTACATTTTGCCTGACTCCCCTCCCCCCCCTCTAGTTCTGAGAGAACATAATAGTTCTTTCATAGAACTGCTTACACCTAGATGCTCAGAACAGAAAAAGACCCAATACCCAACCTCTTATTTTATGAATCAGAAAGACAAGGTATCCGGAGGTGGGTGGATCTGAATTGGAGCCCATAGTAAAACCAGGGTGGCTTAGAACCAGAATGCACTTCTTAATTCTGAATTCCTGATTTGATTTTGGCCTCTCACATTTATTCTATGTGATTTGTTTCAGGCTGGATTTGTTTTTCCTCTTCTGGTTTACTAGCCAAGACCTCTATTTTGAGGCCATCAGGATTACTGAATCCCAGTTGAATGTTTCTGCCATCTTGTTTGAACAATCAAATGTTGGGCTACTTGCTGTTAAAGATATATGTTCTAAAAATGTGAAGACAGAAATAGAGCAGGTAAGATTCAACACATACATTTGTTGTAGTTTTTAACTATAGACAGGGGCGAATAAATGAGAGAGAAGTTGCCTGCACACAAGTTCAACCTCCATTAAATTGTCAAGAGGTATCAGCTGGAAAGGGCTTAGAGATGCAAGAAATAGTCCAGGAGATGTCTTAGCCCCGAGTCTTTCCTTCTTCTTTTGTTTGTTTCTGGTTGGTTTGTGGCACAGCAAAGCCTCCTGAATTGCTCTGGTCCATATTTGTTAATTTTCTCTACAACCCACTTAGGAATCTAACACACACACACACACACACACACACCAGCCCAAACAAGGAAAATAAAGTTTCCTTGCAATAGGACTTTCTACATTTCCTTTCCTCCGTGTGGTTCTACTGAACCTGCTTCCCAAAGGGGCATTGGTGGCTGTCAGTATTTGAAAAGTTGAACTGGAATCCCTGGAGTTTTAGATCCTTATTTTTCATAACACTCGTCGTCAACTGTAGCTGACCTTTGATTGCAGAACCGCAAGCCAAATATCAATCAAGCAACTCTGCTCCACAGACTAGCCAATGAACACTGTGGCCTTTTTTGGGGGGTGGAGGGGGGAGACATCCCAACTCCCATTATGTCCTGCAAACTATTCCCCAAAGCCTGCATTTGTGGGCAATAAATGAAAAGACCAACGTCTCTTTTTCACCATTTCCAGCCACAACCAAAATAAGTTTCCAAATTTTTAAGCCGTCCATTAAATTTTTTAGTACTGGAAATGCGTTCGTAAACTATCCAGCCCCGAAGGCTCATCTCTAGAAATCAGGTTGCTTTGCGTGTTCATTTTAGGCTGGAGTGGTTCCTGGGTTAGGGGGAAAGCAATAACAAAAACGCAACTGCTTGCAACAGAAAATAAAGGGGAGATTTTTGAGTGACTCCCCCCCCCCTCTTTTTAGACGGGGGTGCTCTTAGCCGCGCGGGACTGTTTACAAAGGATAACCCGCTTCCTTTGGAAAGAGAGATCGCACGGAACCATAAGAACAATGCAGAAAGCGAGGCTTTGAAACGGCAGGGGCTTTCCTCCCCCCGAAATATGGCAGCCCGGTTCGGGGCGCGGGCCATCCATCCCGAGGGACACGCGGGGAGCCGGGCTCGCGCTCCGCTCGCGGGGGCCGCGCGGCCGCGGGAACTCGGCGTCGCGTGCGACTCAGCGCCGGCCTCTCGGCGGCCCGGCCGGTGCGGCCGCCCCAGGAGGACGCGGGTGCTGCGGCCCCGCAGGATGGAGGGAGCCGCGACGCCAAGGTGAAGGCCGCTCTCCCTCCCGGCTTCCCCGCCTTCTCTCTCCATTCTGCAGCGGACGCCGCTCCCTTTCGCGTCCCTCCCGGACCCAAGCGCAGCGTCAGGGCCTCCCCGGGGTGCGGCCCGGAGACCCGGGGTTGGGGGGGGGGCAGTGAGTGGGGCCTGAGTCGGGGCTCCTCCCCAGGGGCCACGCGGCTCTGGGTTCCCCAGTGTTTCCCGGGAAGGGGACGCCGGGCTGGGAGGGCCTCCGGCCTCCACCCGCGAGCCCAGCGCTGCTGCGGACGAACGCCTTCGCCCCCGAGAAGACATTCACGTCGGAAGCCTGGCCCCTAGTTCAAGCTCTTTAGCCTTGAAGGGGAAGGGAGATGTGCCTCTCTGTCGGCTCCATCCTCCCAGATATTTCAAAGTCCGTGCAACTGAGCACCATTCATTCCCCTTCTAGCTCCACGGCGATGCTTGGGAGCGTGCGCTGGGCTGCAGTGTGAGGAGTGAGTTCCAAGACGCTGGGTGCCTCGAGGGGACCAGGGCTCCTGCAGGCTGGGCAGCATCCTTCTCACTGTCCTCGCCCTGTTCCCTCTCAGAGGCCAACCCTGCCTGGCCTCAAGTCTCACTTCTTTCTAGAAAGTTCTCTGTACTACTTCCCACCTTTCAGCTGAGACCCTCCTAGGAACTCACCTTTCGCACGGGGACCAGGAACCAGACTGTCCTCGCGCCTGATAGTCTCGACTCCCCCAAAGGACCTTAAGCTTCTTGAGTGCAGGGCCCTGGACTCCCAGGCACATAAAAAGCTAATTCCTGTAGGACACTTACCCTTTCTATACCTTCCTCTCCTTTCAGACTCTTAAAGTACAAACTAAGGTAGTCGTTCTTGTTGACTTCTAAGTTTTATCCTCTAAAATTTATGTGGTTTTTCAGGATGCCGAAAATCTGGTATTTACCCAGGATTCTTCTGAGCCAAGTAATCCAATGCTACGTCAAATACTTTACATACAGGAAGTGATTTCATCTTTACTCAGCTCCAAGCAGGCGGCATTTTTACTCTTTTTGATTTTACAGATCAGGAAATGGAGAGGTGACAAGATGTTAAGTACCTTGTCCACCGAACCCAGAGCCCAAACTCTTATCCACTTTGCTGTAGGGCTTCTCCACAAAGCCAACCACACACGTCCTGTACAAAGAGTGACGGCACTGTCATTGTTGATACAGGTACTAGAGTGGGTCATTGCTTGCTGGCAAAGAATTAGAGAGCTGGAGAAACTGACTGTTTAATACCAGGCTTACATGTAAACTGTGACTATGCATTCTTGGGGAAATAAGCAAATGACAAATATTTGAGTGAAAACAAAGCTAAAGAGAGGTCAAATTTAACAGTAAAGTCAACGAGGCTATTACGTTTACAATACAACACTTTCTCCAGATCTGACACTAATTGATTAAGGGAATTCTTTGCAGAGAGAAGGAAGAAACCATTTATGTTCACAAGTTATGTCTGTAGCACATCCAATATGTGGCTAAAAGTGGAAATACTCATTTTTTTAATTTGCCACATTTTATTTCGTTCTCACCTGAGGATATTTTCCCGTTGACTTTTAGAGAGAGTGGAAGAGAGAGGGAAAGACAGAGAGAAACACTGATATGAGAGAAATGCATCTATTAGTTGCCTCCCACAGGAGCCCTGACCAGGCCTCCAGGGCCAGAGAGGAGCCTGCAACCAAGGTCCATGCCCTTGCCCTTAACTGAATTGAACCTGAGACCCTTAAGTCTGCAGGCCTACACTCTATCCACTGAACCAAACCGGCTAGGGTGGAAATATTCAGTTTGTAATACAGATATTTTGTCTTTAAGAAAGTTAATATCCATATGGCTGGAAACATTTCAGCCCCACAATTTTCATTAGTTATTTTATGTACTATAAACCTAGTCACAATCTACATTTAATGAGGAAAAAACTCTGCAACAATTCATGTTCACTCAAAAGGGCTAGTCTTCAGAGTTTACTTCTTAGCACTTATTGACTAAAAAGAAGCAGAGGAAGTAGGTTCACCAAGAATTTGAAGAAATGTATCACGAGGCCTGAAAAGGGCCAGTCTTTAAAAGCCAGTTATTCTCAGAACTCAGTGGACACAAAGTCAGATTAAGGGCTATATGTAGAAGAGCATAACTGTGCTTCCTTCTACTTTTCTAACTTTTATAAGTGAACAAGGACTTGACATAATTATACATATTACAACATTTCTAATATTATTTACTATAGAATGACAGAAATTAAGACAAAAAGGGACCTTAGAAGTCATCTAATATGGTTTTTCTATTTTGCAGGTAAAGAAACTGAGTCCCAGGAAGATGCCAGTGGCAACAGTGGTAAGAAAATATTTTCTTACATCTTTAATATAAATGTAAATTGGTATTAAAATTGCAGCCAGCCCGTATGGTGTTGCTCAGTGGTTGGGCATCAGCCCATGTATCAAAAGGTCACTGGTTAAATTCCCAGTCAGGGTACATGCCTGGGTTGCTAGCTCGATTCCTGGTGGGGGGTATGCAGGAGGCAGTGGATCAATGTTTCTAATCCATGTTTGTATTTTTCTCTCTCCCTCTCCCTTCCTCTCTCTCTCTAAAAATCATTGAGAAAAACATTTTAAAAAAGAATTGCAGGCAAAAATTAATCTCAGGCTAGATATATTAATAACGTTAATAATTAATTATTGTAATTACAGTAATTAATTACAATAACTACTAAATACTGGAGATCTAAACGTTATTAAGAACAAGCAGGTTTGAATAATGAGATATATGGCCAGAGAACTTCTTCCTTCCTGCTTACCTTCATGAATCTTACAGAAAGGGGTAACTGACTGCTCAGACCCTTCTAACCCATGGGTAAGGAGAAACTGGCCAATCAATTTTATTTCTTCCATTTCAGAAATTCTGTATATGGTTTGACAGATGAGATGGAGACAAAACCAAGAAGAAAGCCAAGCTTCTTAATTGCCCTGCTCCGGCCACTCTGATGGCAGGCTCACTCCCTTGTTGCTGCGTGATTCAGAAACCATGGAAGCTGAGGGAGCATTCTGGCTTCATTGGTGTGTTCCCTATGGACCACAGGATTGCCATTCATTATCTTAGACAAAAAATATTCCTTCTGTGAGAGAGACTCAGACATTAGCAAGTTGTAACAACTAATTTACTTTTTCAAAATTACAGTTGACATACAATATTCTGTTAATTTCAGATGTACAACATAGTGATTATACACTTATATACCATATGGAGTGGTCCCCTGATACCCTAGTACTCATCTGACACATACATAGTTATTACAATATTGCTGATTCTATTCCTATGCTGTACTTTATATCCACACGACTGTTTTGATAAGTGACAATCATACTTCTTTTTAAAAAATATATTTTATTGATTTTTTACAGAGAGGAAGAGAGAGGGACAGAGAGTTAGAAACATCGATAAGAGAGAAACATCGATCAGCTGCCTCCTGCACACGCCCCACTGGGGATGTGCCCGCAGCCACGGTGCATGCCCTTGACCGCAATCGAACCTGGGACCCTTGAGTCCGAAGGCCGACGCTCTATCCACTGAGCCAAACTGGTTAGGGCGACAATTCATACTTTTTAATTCCTTTCGTTTACCATATGATTTCACGTATATGTGAAATCTAAAAAACAAAAAAAATGAACAAACAGAACAGAAACAAACTCATCGACATACTTATGTTATAGCACAAAGAATATCTGTGTTTCTGTGGCATAATTTTTATTTAATGATTCGTTAAAACAGTGGATGTACCATTAATTACAGCATCAAATAGTTTTCTTCTTTATTTCTTTTTCTTCTTCTTTAAGATTGACCAACACCTGAACTTTTATGTTTAGGGAATTTCTCACTGTGAGCTAGAAAAGGCCATCTCTTTGCTCTCAATAGCCTCATCTATTTCCAGCACAGCCATGATGAAGATGCTAGAAATGGTGTCTAGCAGCAACCAGTTCTAGTGGTTTGGCAGGGCAGGTGGCAGAGTCAGGGCTTACGGCAGGGACAGTTGTCTACTTACCAGACTGGTTCTATGACTGACATTTAGTTCTGGCTGCCAACCTTTCCATTTTCAAGCTGGATTTCCAGTCTTCCTAGCAGTTTTCAGAGTTACTCAAGTGTTCCTTTTTCAATCAAATCAACAGTAGTCAGTCTCTTTTGTTTACAATTAAGAACCCTGATACGTGTGCTGTGTGTTACACCAAATGATGGTGCTTTGACATTTTTAGGGCCTGTGGGCTGTGCCCTGGAGTTGTGCGATGAAAGTTGGGCTATGTGATTTAGCAAGTATCTGTATAAGATGGGCCAGATGACAGGTTCTTCAAATTCCATTTTCCCTCCTTCCCCAGCCCTGCGCTCTTTTTTTTTTTTTTTTTTTAAATATATTTTATTGATTTTTTACAGAGAGGAAGGGAGAGGGACAGAGAGTTAGAAACATTGATGAGAGAGAAACATCGATCAGCTGTCTCCTGCACACCTCCCACTGGGGATGTGCCCGCAACCAAGGTATATGCCCTTGACCGGAATCAAACCTGGGACCTTTCAGTCCGCAGGCCGACGCTCTATCCACTGAGCCACACCGGCTAGAGCCCTGTGCTCTTTTCATGCACACCCTTTTGCCTTGTTAAATCTAAACAAATACATGAAAGAGCTGAAGATGGCTCTTTTCTTTGCCCACCTAGAAAACACAAATTTATCTGAGTTGTAGAAGGGAACTGATTTTTTTTATTTTATTTTACAGCTTTCCTGTCTTATAATCATGAGTAGCTATTCTCCTGAAGCTGAGCCTGTCTGTACAAAAGTAGCTGAGGCTTGTTGACAGTTTATGTTGTGCTAGGCACTGGGCTAAGCATGTTGCATGGAATGGCTCTTTTGAATCCTCTTCACAACACTGTGAAGTGTAGGTGCTATTATAATCTCCCTTTTAAAGAAGAGGAAACTGAAGGGAGAGGCCACCCACCTAGACAGTGCTAACGCTTACTTTTAAACCTAGCAGTCTGCTCCTGAGCACTCATTCTTGTTTGTTTGTTTGTTTTATTTGAGGGTTATTTGATGCGAAATTTCAGTTAAGGTGGAATATCTTTTTTTAAGGTTCGTTGTTTCTTTTTTATTAAATGGAATTCATTGGGGTGACACTGGTTACTAAACTTATGTAGGTTTCAGGTACCCAATTCTACAATACATCATTTGTATATGGTATTGTGTGTTTACCGCCCAAGTTAAGTCTCCTTCCATTACCATTTATCCCCCCCCCCCTTTTCCTCTCTCTATCTCTTCCCACTCTATCTTCCCTTTGGCAATCACCATACTGTTGTCTGTGTCCATGAATCTTTCTTTCTTTCTTTTCTTTGCTTAATTCCTTCACCCTTCTTACCCAGCCCCCAAACTCCTTTTCTTTGATAGCTGAGTACTCATTCTTAATAATGTTGTATGTATTCTTTCCCCTAACTGGTTTGACTGACCCAATCCCCCCCCCTCATTTTTTTCTTTTTTTTTTTTTATGTCATAACGATAGGAAGGCATGCAGTCCAGTTCCTGACTGAGCATCTAATTTGTGTGAGGTGGGTGATGCTTTGGTATCTATCAGCTGCAGGTGCCCTTCAGAAGAACCTAGGAATTCCTTCTGGCTTCACCTCTTCCTGACCTCCACTAACCTTATCCCTTCCCCCTCTTGGAACTTCTTTCATCTCCTTACTCTGGTTTCTTTCTTGCTGCCTTATATTTGAATCTTGTCTCATGATTTTGCTCATTCATTAACGAAAACTTATTCAGGGTTGATGTAAAATTTTGAAGCAAGAAGATACCATCCCTTTTGCAGGAGTGCACACATAATTACAAAGCATAATGATTACTAATTTATGCCGTATCACATTATTATTAATATTTTTATTAGAATTTAGTTAGACATTTAGACTTTTAGAATTTTATTATCAAAGTCCTATAGAGTAATTGGAGGTGATATTTCTTTCTCTCCAACTTACCTTGAGAGTAAGCCTTTAATTATGGTTAGGACAGTGATCAACATGTGACTTGGGTTTTATGATGACTTTTGCTGAAGAAGACAAAGTGTCTGGAAATGTTAACATAAACTTCATGCCCCCAGCGTTCCTGTGAAGATCAAGGGAATGAAAAGAGAAGAGGGTAAGAATTATAGAAACTTAGGGGCTTTTCAAGTGTTTCTGATCAGAAATGACAAAAAAGGAGGACACAATAGATGGAAATGACTCTAGGGAGATTGCGTGCTTAGGAAAAAGGGGTCTGAAAGTCCAAGGATGCTACAACTCAGAGTTCTTATGGTCTCAAGATTATCATTTTTCCAGATTCAGTGCTGGAATAAGTGTGAGACTAGAGGAAGTTTCTGGTTCAAAAGAGAAAATAGAGTTAGAAGCAACTATAAAAGCAAAGATAACGTACCCATCTTTAATTCAATGTGTCTATGCTATTATATACATGTATGTATGTAACACACACACGCACACACACATGTTTAGGAAGAGCCTTTCCTCGTAATGACACACAGCTCACATTGTTCATCTTAAGTTCCATCCAAAAGCCAAGCTCTTTTTTGCCCCATTGACCTTGCAGCCTGGAATGAGTCCCTTCACCTCATTTTCCCTATGACCTTGAGCTTAGCTACATGATGCTTCTTCCGAAAGGCCTTAACTTTGAACCCTCTTTGTTTCCTTTATAGACTTACCACAGTCTGTAAATGTAGTTTTACATTTTTGGTCTCTCCTTCTAGAGCATGAACAACCTATGTCCAGAGAGCTTTTCTGTCTCTTCACATTTTATGTTTCCCCCAGAAATATAAAGTTCCTGTCATACAGTAAATGCTCAATAGACATTGAATGAACGTTTATATTAACTAGGGTCTGGCTAAGTTGCTGTAACAAAGAAACTTAAAATTTAGTGGCTCAAACATGGCTGAAATGTCATTCTCTTGCATGTAAAATTTCAGAGGAATGTAAGAGCCCAGACTGGTGGGCTGCCTTCACCATGAGGTCATTCACAATCTGGGTTTCTCCCATTTTTGCTTTTTCAACATTTCTTAGATCTTGTCTGCATGATTAAAGCTGTATTACTTCCATATTTCCACTCAAGTTTTTAGAAAGAGGGATAAACTGAAATAAAAGGACAATTTCCTATAAAGTAACCGACTTGTAAGTGGCATATATCACTTCCACTCACATTTTATTGTGGTAAACTTAGTCATATGGCCACATCCAGCTGCAGAGGGTACTAGGATATGCTGTCTCTCATGGCTGGCCATGAGCCATTTAAAATGGAGTGAGAGAATGGGTATTGGGAAATAACTAACCACCTGCTTCACTGCTGGATAAATGCTTGTTAAATGAATGACTATTCAGCAATAGCCGGTTTGGCTCAGTGGATAGAGTGTTGGCCTGTGAACCAAAGGATCCTGGGTTTGATTCTGTTCAAGGGCACACACTTCAGTTGTAGGATCCTCCCTGGCCCAGGCCCTGGTCAGGGCATGTGCAACAGGCAACCAATCAATGTGTTTCTCTCACATCAATATTTCTCTCTGTCTTTCCCTCTCTCTCCCACTCTCCCTAAAAATCAATGGAAAAATATGCTTTGGTGAGGACGAAAAAAAAAAAGAGAAAAAGAATGAATATTCATTCTTACGTTCTCAGAGATTGCAATAATAGGGACTTGAGAGCTGTGTTTTAGAACTCCAGAAAATATGGGTGTGATACAAAACTATTAGGCACTAAGATAAGATCAAATATGTTTCATGACACAATCTATTCACCTGCAAATTTGGGGACAAGGGGAGAGTTAAAAAATCTAATAAAGTTGCTTAGGCCAAAAAATTGAACAGAGGGGGTGCAGGGCAGGCCTGGGTATTGTGAACACATACCTGGCTTTGTTAGAATTTAGGGACAAAGTGTCTGCCTTAGGCAAGCTTCCAGAAGTAAGCCTTCAACTGCTACAGTGAGGCACAGACATTCCTTGACTACCAACCTTTTCTATTTGTTATTCTAAATTTTACACTAACAAGTCTTTGAAATTTTAAGACCCACAACAGGGCGAAACCAAGTGGATACAGATAAAACGTACGTTCCACTGATGCATCCTGATACAAGTGAGGTCTGAGTATGGAGTTGTAAGACAGTGCTTGCACCTGTCCTCCCCTACAAGTGGCTAAGGGCATCAGGGCTTATCTTCAATGGACCTCCCCACATGACTGCAGATGAAGGGAAGGGGCCTAGCTGCTGCCACAGCTTAAGTTGTCTTTATGTTTATGGCTGCCAGGAGACACTGGCCATGGCGTTAGCCTCTGCTGCCTTAAGTTCCCTCTGTGCAAGAAAGGTAACCATCCCTCTCCCATCTGGCCAAAAGACTAGGGAACCCACTTTGCCCCCTTCTCTGACTTTTGCCTCTCGCATTCTTACAAGCTGAGCCATAGGTCTGTGTTCTGTGAAACATGACCCAGGAAGAGGGAGAGTGAGCTCCCCCCCCCAACCCCCCAACGCCGGCTCCTCTGACCTTCTTTAGCATTCTCTGTTTGTCAGAGTACCTATCATTTTGGGACTTCAAATTCTATTAATTTTTGAAATCTATTTGTGACTCTTCTTTGTAAACTATTTTAGGAAAGAGGCCATATTATTAATCATTTATTCTTTCTGTTTGTAATACCTAGCACATGGAGGCACTGATACACGAATGAGTGAAAGAGTGAGTGAATAAGGGAAGAGTTCTTCAGTTTGTTTGTTTGTTTGTTTTTTTCTGTAGCCTGTCAGCTATTCTAGTGTGGCTCATGGTGCCCCAGGGTTAGGAACACAAAGTGTGATTTCAAGTTCTTCCTTTTTCCAAAATATTTTCTTACTTGCTTACTAAATTGAAGCTCAAAACTCTTCAATGGAGAATCCATCTTTCATTATACAATGAGGTGTAAAATGGTTTAAATATAAATGTTTCTTGAATTAACATACTGACTCATTGAAGCTAAAGTGTAACCAATCAGTCAATCAGAAAGTGTAAATAAGTGATACTAGAGTCTTTTCTGTTTTGACAGGGGGTGGAGGTCAGAGAAGAGTTGGTGTTTGGGGTTTAGTGGGGGTGAGAGAGGATGGGAGGTCAAAGGGTCATCTAGGTAGAAACAGAACATAGAAAGGGGAACTAGAGGCCACTGACTTAGCACTCCCTTAAAGTCTAAGTTTTAGAGAGAAGAATGGTACAACTGCTCATGTTTGAAATTTTGTGAGAAGAATGTTGTGAACTGTGATGCACACCAACACTGCTTTATAGGATTTGTTAAGATCTGAGTGTTCTTACATGTGTGCACTTTATTTATTTTGTTTTTTTTGGTTAATTCTCACCCGAGGATATTTTCCCATTGATTTTTAGGGAGAGTAGGAGAGAAAAGGGAATGACAGAGAGAAACATTGATATGGGAGAAACACACTGATTGGTTGCCTCCTGCATGAGCCCTGACCAGGGCCTGGGTCGGGGAGGAGCCTGCAACCAAGATACATGTCCTTGACCAGAATCGAACTCCAGATCTTTCAGTCCGAAGGTCGACGCTCTGTCCACTGAGCCATACTGGCTAGGGCCACTTTATTTTTTTAAAAAGTATTATTTATTTATTTATTGAGAGAGGAAGGGAGAGGGAGGGAGAGATAGAAACATCAGTGATGAGAGAGAATCATTGATGGGTTGCACACCCCACACTGCATGCTCCACACTGGGGATCAAGCCTGTTACCTGGGCTTTGACTGGGAATGGAACCGTGACCTCCTGGTTCATAGGTGACGCTCAACTGCTGAGCTGTGCCAGCCACGCCATGTAAGCACTTTAAAAAGTTCACTTCCCTGCAGAAGGACCTCATTTTTCAGGGAAGTTAATTAGATATAATCTAGATCTCCCACTTTCTGACTTCTACTGTGCCCTAGGGGCCATGCTCTGAGAATAAATGGATTTTTTTTTTCTTTTTGGTAAAATAGACAACAGAAGTTTTCAAATAAATTTAATGAATAAAATGTGTACTGAAATTTCACATTGAAAGTTGACATGCACTTTAAAGATTGCGCAGTTGGCAATTCCCTTGCCCCCTCAGGCCGAAAGAGATAAAAAGAGAAATAATAAGTTGTAACATTGAATTGATGTGTTTTGCCTGGAAAGAATAAGATTATAAACTGGCAAATCAAAATTTTGACCTTTAATGGTGATTGTGGTGCCGTGGACAGCCTCTCCGTGGAGTCGGGTGCCTTGGCCGCTGTCCGCTGTTCTCGTAACAGTAATGCTATTTCTGTGCTTCGCACTGGGGCGGCCCTTTGCCCATCTGGTTGCCTTTTTGTCTCTTGCTCGCATGCTTGAAGACCAGTTTTGTGGGTGGTGGTTTTTGGGAGCGCATGTCAAGTTGCGATGTGGGTGGGGGAGGAGGCTTTCTGGAGGCCCCGCTTTTGCGCTGAGTTCTTTAGCCTATGAAGAAGGGTATGGGCATTTCCGGCATGAACGGTGCTCCAGTGGCGGCTGGAGAAAAGTGGTCCTTCCCCCATCTCCCGTTTAGCAGTGAGTGGTCACAGACGCAGGACTTCCTGGCTAGGTGATGAGAGAAGCGTCCCTCTAGCGGATTTGGAGTTGGAGTGTGTTGCACCGCCCGGGAGGCCGTGTGCCCCACGTGCTGTCCCAATGCTGATTACCACTGGGCCTAAAAGTAAAGTGTTGCCATTGAACTTCTGTTCAAGGGAGAGAGGCAGGTCCATTCTCTCACCCCCCAAGTCTTGAAATCAGTTGCACATGGGCAGGGGCAGTGTGATGTTGGAATCTGGCAGGATCGTTTTTTTGCAAAGGTCTGGCTTCTTGGTCATCGAACTTTGCAGAGTGCACTGGGGGAGCTTTCGGACCATTGGAAATCAAGGGCTGGGTTGGACTGTTGCATCAAGTGTACACTGTATTGTGGACTGGCCATTCCCAGGGAAACATGCTGTCGTCAACTCGCTGGAGCTTCACCAGGCTGACTGCAGTCCAGCTCTGACAGCTGCTGCGGTCCTGAAATCCTAGAAATCAGACTGTTAGGTGGTTATAACTGCTTATGAGGAAAAGAAAAAACACATGTCCATTAGTCTTATCTGTTTTGTATTTCATATCAATGGAATTATATAATAGCTACTGAGGCTTTTCCCCCCTTAATGTATACCTGTAAGATTCGTTCTTGTTATGCCTAGTAATAATAATTTATTCTTTTTAAAGTCACTGTACAGTATTTAATTGTATGAACATACCACATTTCATTTGTCCATCCTACTGTGATGGCATTTGGATTGCTTCTAATATTTGGCTATTTTGAGTAAAGCTGCTATGAACATCCTTGTTGATGTTTTTTGACAATGTTCTTTCAAGAATATGCATTTATATCTTTTGATTTCTAAGAGTAGAACTTCTGGATCATAGGCTAGACATATGTTTAGCTTTATTTTATTTTTTATTTTTCTACTGCTGCAAAAAGCTTTAGTGTTTTATTTGATTCAAGGCATGGGAGAGGGCTTTAGGGTGATTAAAACAAGGGCTGGTTGATTCAGGGAGAGGCTCAAGGAAAATCCAGACACCAGAGGATGCAAAGGGGCCCCTCAAAGGCCTCTGGGCTCCCAAGGCTCCTAGTTATGCTTGGGGTGAGCCTTTCCAAGAGATACGCGGCCAGCCCAGCCTGGGGGCCAGCAGCCTGCAGAGGGGAGTCAGGTGTTGCCCATCTTCTTGATGAGTTTCATCTCCTTGCCCCGGAAGTGGTTCTCCAGGAAGTCATAGAGATAAGGGTCTGCGTGGGTAGAACCCAGGGCTTGCAGCTCCACAAGGGCCTGATTCAGGTTCCTCTCCAAGGCCAGGGTGGCTTCCGTGGATTCCTGAGTTTTGCCCACTCATCTTGGGAGACTTCAGAACATCTTGGAAGAGAATGTGGCCACTGCGCTTGTTGTGCAACTTTAAGAGACGCTCAGCGCCCTCACGCTTCTTCTCCGCCAACTCTTGGAAGAGGTGTGGCCCACGCCCTCCAGAGCCACATAGTTGCGGTTGAAATAGAAGCCCAGAGAGAGGTAGGTGTGGGAGGCCCGCAAGATGGAGGTTGGGCAAGTGGTTGACTCTACCTTGGAATAATCCTGATGAATCTGGGAGCTTAAGGTTCACGACAATAGGAGTTAAGGTAGAAAAAAACAACAACAAAAAACGGTGTGTTGGCTGGTTCTGGAGGTGGTTCTGAAGGTGGTGACTGGGTAAGATGCAGGAGAGTGGTTGGAGGCTGGAAGAAGGGGCATCCCTGGGTCCGTTCCGTCCAAACACTGTTGAAGCAAGAGACAGGTCTGACTGCCAAGGACACTGCCTGTTTAGCTTTAATGAATGCTGCCAAACATTTTTCTAAATTGGTTGTACCAATTTATACTCTCACCATTAATGAGAGTTTCAATTTTTCCATAGCCTTGCCAACACTTGTTATTGTCTGTTTTTTCCATAGCCTTGCCAACACTTGTTATTGTCTGTTTTTTCCATAGCCTTGCCAACACTTGTTATTGTCTGTTTTTTTATAGTAATCATCCTAATGAGTGGGAGGTGTTCTCTTGCAGTTTTGATTTGAGTTTCCCTGATGATCAGTGATATTGAGCATCCTTTCATGTGCTTATTGATCATCTGTATGACATCTTTGGAGAAATGTCTATTCAAGTCTTCAGCCGTTTTTTAATTGGGCTCTTTGTTTTACGGTTGTTGAGTCTTAGGATTTCTCTCTCTATTATGACTATTAATAATACTTATCTTTTCTAAATTGATTTTTAAAGAAGGGAGAAGGAGAGAGAGGAAACATTAATTGCCTGCCTCCTGTATGCCTCCTACTTGGGATCAAGTCTGCAACCCGGGCATGTGCACTGGCTCGGAATTGAACCAGCAACCTTTTAGTGCATGGCACTATCCCCAACCACCTGAGCTACACTGGCCAGGGCAGTAACCTCTACTTTTAAACAGAGTGAAATTACATGTGCAGTTTCAACACCAATTGTGCAATTCAGAAGTGTAGGGAATCTGGAGTGATCAGTTACAAGACAACCAACAGGGACAAGCAATAGTGGAGTCACCTTGTGTTGTAAAAAATACATGAGTTTTTTTTTGTTTGTTTGTTTTTTGTTTTTTAACCCTTACTTGAGGAGTGAGGATATTTCTTCCATAGATTTTCAGAGAAAGTGAAATGGAGGGAGGTGGAAGGGAGGAGAGAGAGAGAGAGAGAGAGAGAGAGAGAGAGAGAGATTGGTTGCCTCCTGCTTGCACCCTGACCAGGGCCAGGAATTAAACCTGCAACTGAAATATGTGCCTTTTAAAAAAAATATATATATATTATTGATTTTTTTTCAGAGAGGAAGGGAGAGAGATAGAAAGAGAAACATCGATGAGAGAGAAACATCGATCAGCTGCCTCTTGCACACCTCCTACAACCAACGTACATGCCCTTGACCAGAATCAAACCTAGGAACTTTCAGTCCGCAGGCCAATGCTCTATCCACTGAGCCAAACCAGTCAGGACTGAAGTATGTGCCTTTGACTGAGAATTGAACCCATGACTCTTCATTTCACAGGCTAAGGCTCTAACCACTGAGTAAAGCCAGACAGAGCAAGACATGAGTTTTAAAGATTTACCATTCCTCATCACTAAGAAATAGTGGTGGTGGTGGGGATCCCTCCCTGATTCAATATTTATTTAATTTCAGTTTCCCTGGAAGAAAATCTCCAGGGCATTAATTGGTGAAGACCCTTCTCTTTTAGTCTCAGCAGAAGAAATCAGTGCATTTATTCTCTCATTTGAGACAGCCTTTGGAAACCTGTAGGAAACTAACTCAGGGATGGCAAGGTGGCTGCAATCTACAGATGGAGTATGGATCCATTTGCATGTCTGGAGCAAAAATGTGCTTTATATTGTCAAAGAGTTTCCAGGAAACACAGTGAGGCCAACGGGACCATTTGGGATTCAGCTGTTATTCTCGATGTTGACAGAAGCAGGCAGGTTTGTGCTGGTGGGCTATGGGTGGGCCTTGCAATATGGTTGTTCATCTAGTAACATGCCTATGAAACTACATCCAAAAATGGCAGATTTTTTATGCTCTAACCCTAATGTAGAATGCAGAATGGAGTTTTTACGTGTACCCAAGAATCACTATGCCTTTATAGAGTATTTCTGGCTACTGTACAAAATACATGAATCAGGTTAAGGAATAGTCAGTCAGACTTGAATTAAATATATATTCCCATAATGGTGATTATCTTTCTTTCTTGGCTTGACATTATTATAGCAAGCTAAAATAATAGGAGATAAGTAGCTATTATAAATGAACCACTAAAAGCAACAGCAAGCCAAAGTTATCATTGATCTCTCTCTGCCTCTTACTTTATAAAACTGAATATAGTGAATTGCTGTGGAGTTACCTACTTTAATAATAAATCTGTTGTATCAGGGCAGTGACCTGATGTTTTCTTTTACATATAATTTATAATCTATTGATTTAATCCTCTATCTTACCCTATCGGTATAGCATACAACCATTTCTTAATTGAAAGACAAAGGAATCTTGGGATGAAGTCACATGGTATAATATTTTTATTGATGATTTCTACTTGATCAATAGACAAATAAATGTGAGCCTATTTTCAATGACAGTTTCAAGTTTAAAAGGCCAAAAAAGGAGATGCTTTGATTCATCATCCATTTGGGTAATCGAATTATAGATGTATTTAGAAATTTGGACTTTTTTTCCACGGACAGAGGAGGGAGAGGCTTATGGAGATGTTTTAAGAAGACACTAGCTTCTTTTACTAGTGAGTCATAAACAAGGATGTGGAAAATGGACTCAAGAAGCAGACAGTTTAATGTGGCTGCATAAAACATTGATGTTGTGCTGCTAAAGCTTTTCTTTCAACATGCATATATTCTAGCCAGTATCTGGCATCTTTCTCCTTGGCAGCACATGCCAAGGTACCAGGTGCTGCACCATCCTCTCTCACTTGAATAGAGC
Organism: Murina feae; assembly: GCA_004026665.1. Lineage (NCBI taxonomy): Eukaryota > Metazoa > Chordata > Mammalia > Chiroptera > Vespertilionidae > Murina > Murina feae. The sequence continues at coordinate 12,414 of PVJC01000139.1, read as the reverse complement.
TGCTGATTTCTTCTTACTGTGTTTAAAATTTCTGGCATACGCTGTTATACCTCCTTATCTAACAAAAAAACCCCCTTCAGTTTAGTGTCTAGATGCTGACCCTTTTTTCACATGTCTCAGGCTAAAGTGTAATGGGTACCATCGAATATTGCTGAGAAAAACCCGAGAAGTAGCAAATATAATAGAGATTAAGTGCATGATTAATTTGGCAAAGGCTATTCTCTATTGTTGTCCACTTGTCTATTTATTTGTTTATTTTTCTTTAGATGTCACAGATCTTACCCAGGTAAGCTAAGAAATAAATGACCATGCATCACTGTCATGTGGCAGGCGTAACTCAGTTTGGAAGGAAGCAATTTGAGGATGGCTATCCTATTACCATGCTTTATTTTTTTTCCTCACCTAACGCAGATAGCTGTGCAGAATATGAAAGAACACCTTCATACTCACCCCTTGAAGAGAAGGCAGTGATTTTTTATGGGCTCATAACTCATGCCATCAATTTTATCTGTGGTAGGTCCATGTCAAAATCAGAGTAATTAAATGGAATGACAATCCTGCTAAATGTGCTCATGCCATTGCATTGCAATAAAGCATGTGCAAATTTACAATTAAGGCTTGTCTTTCTCCTTAGCCATAGGGAGTTGTGACAAACATTAAGTTACGCAGCCATAGGGATCCAAAAGGGTATTCATCAAAATAAAAACACCAGGTGGATACTCTCAGGATCATAATGGCTTCTTATGCAATTACTCTTTTCACTGCATATTTTTGACTGAGTAATAATTACTTTTGCATTGAGGAAAGGCAGGATCCGCTAGTTTCAACTTGTTTTATTACAACCCCCATTTTTTAAAATTTGCAAGGCACCATAGAACCATAACTGTTTGTTCAGGTGAAAGTATATTTGTTCCAGTTCTTAGCTTTCAAAGGGTAACAGATTCTTTCAAACACAGCACACCGAGCTTTTAATCCAGTCACTTTGGTGCTATGAAGCACACCATTAAGATGCATATGGATGGTGTGGTTGATTTCCTAAGCTATCAATAGGAGTCAGCAATATAACAGAGATAAAGGAGACTTGAAACCTAGCGCAGGCAGTGAATTGACAGCCATCTTTAACCACCATGACCTAAGAATGACCCTGAGCTCTGCTGGGTGCAGGAGTTAGACATGTTGCAGAGCACAGGAATCAGATATCTAACAGGCCTGGAGACCTCTCCTCTTCCCCCCCGTGTGGCAACTGCAGAATCACTTGGGAGGGCTATATACGTAGGTGATGAACAGCGAGACCAGCTGCATGCTCTTTTATTTTCTATTTCAAAATAGAGTTGTTTATTAGCGAGACACTAAACTGAAGGTTTTTTTGTTAGGTAGGAGGAATGACAGGGTATGCCAGAAATTTTAAACACAGTAAGAAGAAGTCAGCATTTAATGTTTATTTCAGCTGCTCCCTGCTTTGTATAGTTAAGATATAGAAAAGAACAATTTATAAGTTGTTATACTATTTTCGATATTTTAATTTGGCCATGTGTTGAAATATTGATATTGTGCGTATGTACATTTTGCCTATATACACATCCAGAATTAAGTTTATGGCAGAGGAACAATATATTCTAAAGTTGTTAAAATCACACACATCTTATGATAAAATGTAACCTCTGTTTTGTTAGTTCTTTATTTCTAAGTCTTGCTTACATTTTAACTTTCTTGCTTAAATCTTTCTAATTTGGTCAGTAATGATAAGCTTAGGGAAGCACACATACCGAGTTGCAGAATACGGATTTAGGCTCATTGCCCTGCTCTCTTGCTGCAGAAATGCTATGTGAAGTGGCTATTTTAATAAAGCAGAGTTGTTAATAAGGGGGTAGATACTTGGAGGAGCTAAGCAATAGGGATGCAGGTCACCTCATTAGCTTTCTGTGACTAAACTAGAGGCTTTGGGGTTGTTTTCTCTTTTGTAACACTTCTTTTCCTAAGATTTTCATGAAAAATGATATACTCACCTTAAAAAAAAGGTCAAAATCAAATAATTTGTACTTTTAGCATATGCATAATGGCTAAAATGTTTAGTCATTTAGTGAAAATGCAAATAAGATGATTTCTGTACAATCTCCTCCAAGTGTAAAATGCATTTGACAGGGTTATTTATAAAGCCCTGGTTGGTGTGGCAGTTGAGCATCGTCCCATGCACCGAAGGGTCGCTGGTTCAATTCCCAGTCAGGACCCATGCCCAGGTTGCGGATTTGGTCCCTGGTTGGGGTGTGTGAGTAGGCACGTAACGTTCTTTCTCACATTGATATTTCTCTCTCTTTTCCTCTCCTTTCCTGTCTCTAAAATGTTATTCATAAACAATAAATAATCATAATAATCCTCTGTTCCTCTGAAGTCTCTGTGATTTTCAGTTTTTTAAAGACCACTACAGCTTGTAAGTAGACCCTGCATTTGGAATATGTCAGCCACCTTGTTAGTTCCACAGGAACTGACTCCCAGGTCTCTTTTCTTTGGTGGCGTGGTGGGGGCGTTTATGACCCTGAGGCAGCGCTAAACACAGGTTAGATCTGGAGCCTCCCGCGGTGACTTCATTGTGGGGGCGGTGGGAGGAAGGAAGAATCCTTTGCCTCCTATTTGCCTTGCTGAAAAATGAGAGTGCTTTTGAGTAAACTCTTTACAAATACCAAATTTTAGCCGACTCACCTTCCCCCTCGGGCTGTTACAGAGTGCTAGATTCAACCGCTGCATTTCCTTTCAAGCTCATGCTTTTCCAGGATGGCATTTCATGGTTATTATTCCTTGCGGTGCTTTTAGTGAGAGAAACAAGTAGGCATCTGCATACACTAATTGGTAACACTTTCTAATAATGTCGTAATCTGGGTTTATGTGATAGTTCGTCTCTGAAAAGTATGGAGGGATCTGTGGCTAAGGGAAGAGTATTGCCTCTGTGGCACCGTGACAAATGAGGGTTTTTAATCTGATTCATAACCTTTACAAATAGCTTCATTTCAACCAGGCCACTGTAGTTGGAGACCTGTTCCATGTATGAACATTTCTCGTTGGGTCCCAGTGCCTACAAGGGGGAAATGGCAATAAGTGAGCACCAGTGACCTCGTTAGCTTGGCTAACACTGCTAAGTGGGTGGCTTGTCACTGTGGAAGTGTGTCCCATGGAAACCCTTCTACCTAAGGACAGACGATAAGACGTACCAGCTGTTGCAGAGATTTATATTTTTCTGCTGCTTTGCTTATTTGCATACACCCCAATGTGTGTTCTTAAGTACCATACTGTCTTTTGTGCCCAAAAGACACCTCCCTGTAAATGGGATTCATCTTTGGCTTGACTTGTTTATCATCACAAATCTGTGATGCTTTAGGGAGTAGAATCTTTCATGGTTCAGTTTCAGGGAGCAAGGAGATTTAAAATAAGGAATGTTGTTCTTATAAAACTGAAGTTGTGAGCTCAGTGTTGGGCCCGCAGAAGTAACTCCCAGAATAACACGGCTGAACTGGCCTGAAATTTTAGCTGCTACTTGACCAGAAACATGGGGAAATCGGGAGGCTGACGTGAAACTGTGGGATTCAATAGATTGTCACAGTAGCCTCACAAAGCTAGTGACTGGACACTGCTGCTGAAAAGCCCAGCCTCTCACCCCACCCCCCCACACCCCTCAACCTTATATGCCAGCAGCAAGAGAGAGAGAACAGGAGGGAGATTGCTCTCACCTCCCGGCCTCCAGATCTCACGTGATTGCATCTACTAGCACTTGTGGGGTCCTGATTCCAGAACTCTTGCTGCAGGGAAATATAGGGAAGTGTTTTTTCAGCATTTTAGTCTCTGGAGAACTGGAAGACACCCTGGATGGGGAGTTGGAATGGTGTTGATCGCTAATTCGCCATTTCCATTTCACAGCCCAAAGAAGCAAAATGTGTAATAGGATAGGAAATCCATAGGTTCTTTTTCTCTTCCTGATGCCCTTTGATTTCCATTTAGACAAGTGAATTTTTTTTCACTAAAGTAGTAAAAATAATGATGATTCTATCATATTTTTCTTCTGTTTGTCTGAAATAGCCTGGTACCTTCACAGCCCTTTCCTGGGTGTTGATTGAAGATGTAATAACCAGAGTCTCTGAGATTCTCCATCTTCTTGAATCTTCTGTTCCAACCAGTTGCTACTGATTTCTCCATTGGCTCCCACTTGTTTTTCTTTCACTCGATACCCATTCCCCTTTAGTGGTTCTCAACCTGTGGGTCGCGACCCCTTTGGCGGTTGAACGACCCTTTCACAGGGGTCGCCTAAGACCATCCTGCATATCAGATATTTACATTACGATTCATAACAATAGCAACATTACAGTTATGGAGTAGCAACGAAAATAATTTTATGGTTGGGTCACAGCATGAGGAACTATATTTAAAGGGCCAGAAAGTTGAGAACCACTGCCTTAAATTATTGCCTTAGTGAGATTGTTTTGATTGGCCTTAGTTTTCTTTCTGGAAGTTACTTTTAGGATTTTCTTTGTTCTAAGCTCAGGATCCAGGGGAAATATTAAGCAAATCCCCACCCCTGTTCTCACCCCATCCCGGGTGTGTCACTTGAACTCCCCAATTATCCAAGAGGGGGTTGGGCCAGTAACAGTTATGTTACTGAAATGCTCTTAAAACTTTTTGTTATAAAAAGCTCAAACAGAGGTATATATGTCAATTGAGCAAATGGAACCGTTTAGGGACTGCATTGATCCCCTATTGCTGAGCTGCCCTGACCTTGTTGTAATTGGCATCTAGCACAACCTCACAGTAGGCATGCAATATTGGTTGATTTAATCACAACATTTAATGGCCATGAAGCCACATTTTTCAGAACTCATTCATGTATTTTGATAAATAAGAGTTATGCTTTAAGTTTATGCATCTTCCTTTGGAGTGCAAACCTTACAAAATGCAACGCATCTGATGGTACAGTGTAGCTTCATTATGAAAGTGAGCGATTAAGCGACATATAGGTAATTTATTGTACTGGTACAGCTAAAGGCCAGGGACAGTCTTCAAGGGCAGCTGCTCAGGGCTCACATGTTGTCATTAGAAATGATCTTCCTTTTTCTTTCACCTCCAGTGGTTATATGGCTACCTTCTGCTGTGCTAAATTTATGGCTGTACATGATGGTTTCAAGCAACTACAGGAACATAATCAAATTTCAAATCCAGTGGGAAAGAGTTCACTTTTCCTGTAGCACAAATAGAAATGCAAGACCTGAACCTCCTTGGCCCCGATTGGTCTTATTTCAGTTATGTGTCTATGTAGGAACCAATCAGTGGCTGGGGGGATGGGATGCTTTGATTGACTTAGTCTTGGTCTTAAACTCTGTCCCCAAATCCAGTGATAGAATCAGCTTAGCCATGGATTGAGAATGGGGCTGGAGTAGATCCCCAAATGGAAATTTAGGAATTGTTATCCTGGGAAGCAAAAACATGTCTACCACATGCAGAAAGCAAGCTACCTCTACCAAGATGATACTGTGTCCCCAGGAATTTAGAGAGGAGATAATAAAGTAAAAACAACAACAACAACAAACAAACAAAAAAACAAAACAACTAGGAATGTCTTAGCTAAAAATCCAAATATTCCAGAGCATCAGGAACTTGAACTGCTTTCTCCTAAAACCATAGAGGCCAAATATACCTCTGACCCAGTACCAGGCCTAGGAGTAGCCACAATCTGGAAGGATTGCAGCATCCTAAACAGTAAAAAGGAATTAAAAAGACAGATGTGTTCTATGCCAACACGGACAGGACTTGGGCTCTCTTTCTGTTGAGGCAGTTAAGACATTTGAACGCTATCACAGCTGCCAGCCTTATGAATCTGATCATCTTTAACAGTTATCTTTTTACTGGGGAATTAAGGTTTTCTCCTTTGAGATTTCAACATATTTTCTAGAAATTGATCTTCTTAGAAAACTACCTATAAAATGAGTGTGAAGCTCAAAATTTATTTTAATGTTAGTACCATCTTGGGTTCAATATAGGAACCTAGTCTGGTTAGCTTGAGCTATTTTCTATGTACAGTTTGATATGCAGGGATAACTAAGTTCCAAAAGGAACTTGTGGTTAGAATTTTGATGCTAAAAATTCGATTAGGATTGTTTTCAGAGAGGTTATAAATCAAAGTTTAGACATGTACTTTAGCAGTATCTCTTTAAGTAAAATATCTTGTATAGTTTCTACAAAGTTGCCAGTGAATCTTGTTCCCTAACCTATTATTCAGAAGGTCCCATGGGTCTTTGATCTCTGGCAGCATTTCCATTGCTATTGATCTAGGTGAAACAAGGCAGGGGAGGAAAGAGCAGCTGGATATAGCTATTGATTTATTCATTTGACAATATTTATGGAGTTTCTGTTACATGCCAGGCGCTGTGCTAAGTATTGTGAGTAAATTATAGAAGAAATGACAAGGACCCTGGTTACAAGGAGCTTATAGTTTATTGGAGATAAGACCTTAACACAACGTGGAACATGGAATAACCATAAAAGGAATATGGGAATTTTGAAGAGGAAGATGTTTGTTACTTCCAGATTCTGTCATCTGAGATGGCTGCATGGAGAGATGGCAGTTGAAGTGAGCTCGGGAGTATATTTTGGACTTACAGTCATGGGCAGGAAAGAAAATAAAGGCCCTGCAGACCATTACAAACCATTGTATCTTTTACAGAAAAGCCACAGGGAAGCAGCTGTCAAGGTCTTTTGTGTGTAGGGCAAGCAAGTGGTATTGCTGTTTGTCATCTTACTTCTTATATATTACTTATGTGTTATGTACAAATTATCTACACTAATAAGAGAGAAAGATGCAAATTGACCGTACCTTTGCGATGCCCAACAATCAGGAGTGAGTATGCAAATTAACCCAACAAAGATAGTGGATTAATTTGCATTTGCAGGTGTTGAGCAGCTAGGGGTGTTCCACTTTGCCCCGGCTGCTCTGGGCCTCTGGGCACCATGGGAAGGCAGAAAGGCGGCTCTGGGCCAGAGCAAAGGCGCTGCGGCAGCCAGGGGAAGGAAGGCCCATTCTTGTACGAATCTTTGTGCATCGGGCCTCTAGTCTAATCTAATAAAAGAGTAATATGCAAATTGACCCTCATTCTGCTACACCCACAAAGCCACACCCACCAACCAATCAAGAGCAAATATGCAAATTAACTCAACTAAGATGGCAGCAGCCACTGAGCTGGAGTTGCTCCAGGCAATGTAGGAAGCCAGGGTCCTGGGGGCCCTGAGCTCTATTCAAGGCAACGAAGTTTCAATTATAGAAGTTAAATAAATCCCAGATACCTTCTTCCAGTCAGGCACCCCAGTAGGGACCCGAGCCCTGAAGGGGCTGTGGCAGCTGAAAATGGCCCTCAGCCCCTCACCCAGGCTGGCCACACCCCAATGGGGTGAGGATCCCCACTGGGGGGCTTGGCAAGCCTGTAAACAGCCATCAGCCCCTCACCCAGGCTGGCCAGGCACGCCAGCAGGTGGACATCCCCCAAGGGGTCCCAGACTGCGAGAGGGCACAGGCCAGGCTGAGGGACCCCCCTGAGTGCACAAATTTTTGTGCACCGGGCCCCTAGTCTATATAATAAAAGCCTAACCGACCATTAAGGCAGAATGACCAGAACGACTGGTTGCTATGAGGCACACTGACCACAAGGGGGCAGATGCTCAACACAGGAGCTGCCCCCTAGTGGTCAGTGTGCTCCCACAGGAGGGAGTGCTGCTCAGCCAGAAGCCAGAAGCCAGGCTTATGGCTGGCAAGTGCAGTGGCAGTGATGGGAGCCTCTCCCACCTCTGTGGCAGTGCTAAAGAGCAGCAAGCCGAGTAGTAAGGCGTGAGCAGATGGGTGTAAAGACCTAGGGATCCCAGATTGCGAGAGGGACGTTTGACTGCCAGCGAGGGTGCAGGCCAGGTTAAGGAACTTGTCCCCATGCCCCCTCCCCACAGTGCACAAATTTTGTGCACTAGACCTCTAGTAATTAATAAATGATAATACAAGAATAAACTCTGTGTTTCACTTACAACTGTAAACCTGCTTTTGCCCCACCCTGTATGTCTGGGTGTCATCGCACAAATGTCGATTTGAACTGAGCTGAGATTGGGCCTCCATGTGTTTAAGAAGCCACACAGATGATTCTAATGCCTTCAAGGTGTGAAATACTGCTGAGGACAAAGGCTTGGTCCCAGTGGCCAGGATTTCCTTTCTAAGCAGGTTCACTCAAGAAATCACAAGTACAGCAACCTGGAAAATTTCCTTGAAGATCAAGGCTGGAATCAAATAGCTTATATAATGTCCAGAAGCTCATGCTCATAAAGAAATGTGTTTAAGGGCAAATCACAAAGCCCAGACCAGGTAGCTTGATGAGTCTTGTGTAAATTAAAAAAAAAAATTAGAAGAGCAGAATTATAAGAGAAAAATGATACAAGAAGAAAATCAGAGGTAACATACGTATGTATTTTAGAAGAGAAATAAAAATGAACTCACTGTCAATATGACAGTGAAATTATTGAGTCCTGATGCTTAGCCACTATTTGATGTTCTAAATAGTGTGAGACATTTGCCCTACAGCAAGGGAGGAACAAAGGGAGCTATAGAAATGCTAGCTTTTTGAGATGGAACCTTGGCAGATGCCGTCTTCTGCATTTCAGTGATTCATCTCGTGACTTGTAGGACTGTTCTTGGTACATTCCCACAAAATAAATAACAGGGTTTATCAGTCTTTACTTTTTTCCCCTATTTATTCTCTGAGGAAGTCAAGGCAGTGACAAATCACAATTGGGTTAGTGTCATGGTCCAAAGTTAAAACTGGAATACTGCTAATACCATCTATAAAAATATTAAGTAAATACTAATACATCTTAGTGACTTAAAAATATTAGAGACAACACTTCAAGACTTATTTTTTCCTTAGAGTTTGTGAATAATAGCGTTGAATAGGCTATGCATAATCTATTGAGTTGATTAATATGTAATTTTTTTCTAGATGACCTCTAGGACAATGATCTCCAAACTTTTGGATTTCATGTACTTGTAAAATTTTAAAATAAAGGAAAGTTATCTGTGTTTGCAAAGTGGCCCACGTAAGGCCATGGAAGAAAAGAAATACTCTTTAATGGAACTATCAGGTCATTAAAAAACGTCAACTCCAAAAAAGTAAAAGATGACCCCTTTAATATTCCTTCTAATCTTACAGCTCTGTTTTAAGTGCTGATTGTACAAGATGATAGTTGGTGATAGCTGCCTCTCCACATTCCTCTATAATAACCACCATGGTTAGCAGAGTACTAAAAACACAGGTGGTTCCCAGGAAATATTTTAAGACCAATATTCTGGTTGTTCTAGACTCACATGATATCTGACACGGCAGTAGCTGCTCAATAAAGAGTTAGTGAGTGAGTCGGTGAATAAATGAATGCATTTGTAATCCAGAGAGTTCAGACACTGATTTCCAGCGATTCAGCAGACAGATATGATCACCAAGCCTGATGCGTGGCTTCTTCCTTATGTGTCACTGTGCTGCTCTAAGTAGCCATAGTCAGTGAAGATATATGTTTGATTACAAATGGTTGTGTTTCTGCCATTGATTAGTTCATCTTGTGTAAGTAATTTTTAATAGGTGCTTAACATTTTCCAGTTTACTCTTTATTCTTATCTTGAACGTGAGCTGATCAATAACTTTGCAAACAGTTTGATATCTTTCATCCAATTTTCCTAAGTACAATAATCTTTCCTTTAACTGCCCAACATTTTGATATTGAAAAGTTGTGAAAAAGGTCAGGTAACTCTTTAGGGAGATGATGGATGTGTTTAAATGTTTCTCAGTTCTGCTTTGATCTGCAGGCTGCATGCTCCTATTGACTACTAAATTGGATACAAGTGAGTTAGCTCATTACTCTTTCATTGAAAGTTACAGCAATTAGGATGGAGAAACCACAAATGGATCTAGGACTCATCCCAATTAAAAAAAAAGTAAAAGTAGTATTGGCTCACTGAAAGTACTGAAATTATACAGAAGTAGTTAAAGTATAAAAGTCATACAAGAGTAGGCCTTCCTTCCCCCAGCTGCCGGCACTGGCTTCCCTCACAGCCCTGGCTTTGTCCGGAAGGTCATCCAGAAGGACATCTGGTCTAATTAGCATATTACACTTTTATTATTATAGATAGCCATTCTGACAGCTGTGTGATGATATCATTGTGGTTTTAATGTGAAATTCTGTAATGATTAGTGACGTCGAACATCTTTTCATATGCCTAGTGGCCATCTGTATGTCCTCTTTTGAGAAGTATCTATTCAGGTCCTTTGCCCATTTTTTAAAAATTCGATTGTTTGTATTTTTCGTATTGATTTTTATAAGTTCTTTATAAACTTGTATATTAACCCCCTATCAGATGTATAACTGGCGAATACGTTCTTCCATACAGTGGGTTGTCTTTCCATTTTGTTGATGGTTTCTTTTGCTGGGAAAAAACCTTTCATTTAGCTTCATCCCATTTATTTATTTTTCCTTTTGTTTCATTTGCCTGAGATGATATATCATAAAAAACATTGCTATGAGAAATGTTCAAGATTTTACTGCCTGTGGTTTCTTCTTGAATTTTTGTGGTTTTTGAGTCTAACATTTAAGTCTTTAATACATTTTGAGTTTATGCTTGTGTATGGTGTAAGAAAGTCTAATTTCATTTTTTTGCAAGTATCTGTCCATTTTTCTGAACACCTTTTGTTGAATAGGCTACCTTTACCCCATGGTATGTTGTTGCTTCCTTTGTCAGATATTAATTGACCATAAGGCATGGGTTTATCTGGGCTCTCTTTTCTGTTCAGTTGATCTATATGCCTGGTTTTATGCCAGTAACATGCTGTTTTGATTACTATGGCTTTGCAATATAGTTTGATATGAGGCAGCATGATTCCTCCTACTTTGTTCTTCTTTATCACGATTTCCGTGGCTACCTGGATTCTTTTGTGGTTTCATATAAATTTTTGGAAAATTTGTTCTGGTTCTGTGAAATATGCCATTGGTATCTTGATAGGAATTGCATTGAATCTATAGTTAGCTTTGGATAGTATGGACATTTTATTTTATTTTATTTATTTATTTTTAATTTATCTTTATTGCTCAGATTATTACAGTTGTTCCTCTTTTTTCCCCCATAGCTCCCCTCCTCCCAGTTCCCACCCCACCCTCTGTCCTTACCCCCCCCCCAATGTCCTCATCCATAGGTGTACAATTATTGTCCATTCTCTTCACGCAACCCCAATACCCTTAACCCCCGAAATTGTCTGTCCATTCCATTTCTATGCCTCTGATTCTATTATATTCACCAGTTTATTCTGTTCATCAGATTTTTTATTCACTTGATTCTTAGATTCACTTGTTGATAGATATTTGTTGTTCATAATTTTTACTCTCCTTTTTCTTCTTCCTCTTCTCAAAGGATACCTTTCAGCATTTCATATAATACTGGTTGGGTGGTGATGAACTCTTTTAACTTTGTCTTGTCTGTGAAGCTCTTTATCCGACCCTCAATTCTGAACGATAGCTTTGCTGGGTAAAGTAATTTTGGCTGTAGGTTCTTGCTATTCATCACCTTGAATATTTCTTGCCACTCCCTTCTGGCCTGCAAAGTTTCTGTTGAGAAATCAGTTGACAGTCATATGGGTGCCCCCTTGTAGGTAACTAACTGCTTTTCTCTTGCAGCTTTTAAAATTCTCTCCTTGTCTTTTGCTCTTGGCATTTTAATTATGATATGTCTTGGTGTGGTCCTCCTTTGGTTCCTTTTGTTTGGAATTCTCTGTGCCTCCTGGACTTGGAAGTCTATTTCTTTCACCAGGTGGGGGAAGTTTTCTGTCATTATTTCTTCAAATAGGTTTTCAATATCTTGCTCTTTCTCTTCTGCTGGCACCCCTATAATTCTGATGTTGGTACGCTTGAAGTTGTCCCAGAGACTCCTTACACTATCTTCATACTTTTTGATCCTTTTTCTTTTTTCTTTTTGCTTTTCCGGCTGGGTGGGTTTTGCTTCTTCATATTTCATATATTTGACTAGCTTCTTGCGATCCTCTCATCTGCTGTTAGATCTCTGTATATTATTCTTTATTTCAGTCAGTGTATGCTTAATTTCTAGTTGGTCCTTTATCATATCCTTGAGGGTCTCATTAGATTTATTGAGGGTCTCACTAAATTCATTGGCAGTCTCACTAAATTTATCGGCAGTCTCTAGAAATTTCTTGAAAAACCTAATAACTGTGGTTTTGAACTCTATATCCTGTCGTTTTCTTTCCTCCATTTCTGTCATTTGTGACCTGTTTCTTTGTCTCCGCATTTTGGCTGCTTCCCTTTCTGAGTTAGGCGATCACTGCGAGGAATTAACCTCTAAGCCACTTGGTTATG